>CAUYLG010018555.1:0-57766 GCA_963573385.1 Cacajao melanocephalus
AGCTACTCGGGAGGCTGAGGCAGGAGAATTGCTTGAACCCAGGAGGTGGAGATTGCAGTGAGCTGAGATTGCACCACTGCCCTCCAGCCTGGTGCCTGGCAACACAGCGAGACTCTGTCTCAAAAAAAAACAAAAAACAAAAAAAAAAGAAAAGAAAAATTAAGATATGCAAAAGAATATAAATCCAAATTGTATTATAAATGCTTTTCTTCTTAAAAAGTTTAATGCTAGCTTCTGTAACAGATAAACCGTAAAATCACAGCAGCTTAACATGGTAGCATTTTGTCATTCACACACTCCAATTAGATGCTTGATGGGCCACTTTCTGTGTAGTGACTGGGGAAACTGGACCCCTTCCATCATGTGGCCCTGCTGTCTTTACTATATAGCATATAGTAGAGAAAGTGAGGAAGGCATACCTTTCTTCCAATCAGGTCAGCCCCTTTCCACTGATCATCTGGTGAAAGCCAATCATAAGACCTTATTCAGATCAGATGCAAAGGTGGAGACATCCCTTGCTGAGCAGCTGCTTCTGAGCATTAGCTCTTTGTCCTGGAAGTGAAAGGAGTTTGAAACTTTGGTACATGCCATGTAATTGTGCAACAGTAGTTACACTTCTTTTAAATTGGAGTTAGGCTAGGACATATATTAACAGAAATATTCTACCAATTACATTTACTACCCATTATTACATTATAATTTACTTCAATACACTAGCAAAAATATTGGTCAAAAATACGTGGACTTTTATAAAGCTTCAGTTACATAGTAGGACATAATTTTTAAAGGGCTTTAGTGAGAGTGTATCCATCTGTGCCATTCCCCTTCTCCCTACAAGGTCTCAGAAAAGACTATGTTATCTTACTGATTCTTCTTTGTCAGGAGTTCTTGTTTGGGTTTTCATTAGAGAACAGATAATGCTGAAAACAATCTGTATTGGGGTTAATGTGCATCCCCAGGGTAGAAGGAATGTGAGTGTGGGAGAGGAAAACAAAAAGGAGGGTTTTATTATGTCCTTATTATGTTTATTGCTTGGAATATAACTTTTTACACACACACACATGTATGTATGAATGTATGCATGTATTTATATACACACATATAAATAGTGTGTCAGGAACATTAGCTGTTTACATTCTAATGTTTTCTGAGTGTGCTTTGTGGATATGCATGTCTGTATACTCAGGGCATGTTATGTCTGGTGCCTTGTGCGTTGATTGCTAATTACTTTAGGTTACTGGAAATTCTGGATGCTGTGATTGGGTGGGTGTGTTTTGTAAGTACCCATGCAACATAATGAAGCCCTATGTTATTAGGTCACAATACTCCTCTCTTCAAAGCACGGTAATAAAACATTGGCCTACTCTTCCTGTGCATTTTTTTGAATGCCTGTCTAAAAACTGTCTACAAATAGCTTCCCCTTTAAAGATATATATATATATATATATATATATATATATATATATATATTTAAAGTCTGCTGCTTCCTCATTAAGTCACTTGTATTCACACTGTAGATATGTCTGTTCAGGTTAACTCCCATTATTTAGACAGTATCAGTTTTCTTTGTTAGGTGTCCGGAATGTATTGTTTTGAGGACTGGAAAGGGGAGCTATGCTTTAAGACTGCTATGTAGTACTACCTCTTAGTAGATTGTGCAGAAGAATCACAGGATAACATAGGAATCTAGCCATTGTCTTTAGCCATTCAAAGGTCATTGGTGGCATTTGATAGAGAATAGGAAGAGGTCAGATGATGTCGGACCGTTTGCTTCCTGGAGCATGCCAAAGTCTTTTCCTGCACATGGGACTTCCTTTACCTGTACAGTTTCTCCCCACGTGGTCACAGGTCTCCTTCCTGGAGGTCTCTGTTGAGATTCACCACCTTTCCTAGCCATTCTAAAACAGTGCCCCCTTCTGCATTATTCTCTAGTGCCTACTTTAATTTTTTATAACATTTAACAGTACCAGAAATCCTACTGAATCATCTCTTTGTTTAACTGATATTTTATTGTGTATCTTCTCCCTTAGACTGTAAAGTGCACCAGAGCAGGGACTTGTCTGTCTTGTGCATGGTCTTACCATGGGGCCTAGAACAATGCTAGCATATAATGTGTGCCCTTGAAAATGAGATACTAACTTGTGAGTAATGAGAGGCAGCACATGTTTGTTATTTTAAATTGATGGTCAAGTTTGGTCAACTGTGGTCTCAAGTCTTGAATTACTCATTTGAGAGACTGGTAGCAGCCCTGGATCCTCCTCATTAACTTCTGCTACCTGGAGAGGGAGAAACAATGGCAAAGCACTGGATAAAACTTGAAGGGTAGTAACTGTCTTATGTGTGTATTTCAAGGTGGTAGATCTACTAGTATCCATGTGTAGGTCTGCGTTGGAATCTCCTAGAAAAGTTGTGATTTTCGAGCCATATCCTTCTGTGGTAGATCCTAATGATCCTCAGATGTTGGCCTTCAACCCCAGGGTAAGTTGTTATCCTGGCACATCAATCACAAAATTTTCTTTAACAATAACAACAAAATTGAGATTGTAGTCTCATTAGATTTCCTCTTTCTATCTAAAACTCTATCTCATCAAGCATATTCATGACTATTGTAATTTCATCATATATTTTTGGGGATTCGACTTATATAACCTCATTTTAATTTTGAAGATCATGGGTAAAGGGACAAGTTTTCCTTTCTTTCCTGCATTCTCACTTCAACCCTCCTTTCCTCTTTCCCTTCTTACCCCCCAGCTACCTGAAGGTTAGTGAAAGTTTAGTTCATATTGTTAACGGACCTGCCTTTCTTAAGGAAGCAATTTTATAAATGTTCCTGAAGATAAGGCAGAATCCCTTTGAAATTACAAAACTTTCAAATTGCATAAGAGCTAAAATTGCCTTAGTTTCTATTACTACTCAGCTTGAAATAATTTTATAGAAACGACTGTATAAAATTTTCTTGAAAGAACTTTCTTTCTTCATAAATGGCAACAGTGCACATATTTAGATCTTGCTTGAAAACGAATTGTCAGCTACGTGACTGTATGCTATCATTTGCACACTCTCAGCCATACGCTTTTGTTAACAATATTCCAATCAAAAGAAAATAAAAGCAAAAATGTGAGATTTGAAGTGGGTTTTTGTATTTTAGAAGGATTCTATGTTGACTTTATTCATTATGGCTTAGTGTTTTAGTAGTGAAAACCTGAATCAGGAGCCCCATAACTTTTTTGTGTTTCTAGATTTTTCTTCCATGGCTAAATATGATTTTGTATACTTATAGAAGGATTAGCTTTGTTTTCTCTGTTTCTTTGCTCTGACTTAAGTCCTTGAGCCATCTTATTATAGTCTTCCCTTTTATGTACACAAAACAGTAATTGCTTTCAAATTGATCCCATTGGAAAATTCACAATAAAACTAATATATTTCTCTAGTGATATGTAGACTTGCAACAGCTTATAAGCAAATGCTGTATTTTAACATCACTTTTTCATTAAACAGAAAAAGAACTATGATCGAGTAATGAAAGCACTGGATAGCATAACTTCTATCAGAGAAATGACGCAAGTAAGTATGTCATCTGGTCTTGTACAGTAGTATATTTTTAAAATGTCTGAGAATTCTAGCTGTATAGTGAAATGTAGACTTTTCTATTGTATTGGGTATAATTAAAATCATTTCAAAATTTGTGCTGTATTAAGATGTTTTAATTAAATCACACCAGTGTATTATCATGTAACACTGTGACTTCAGGAAAGTAAGTGGATAATTATAAGATAATTATATTTATCAAACTCAGGCAAGAGCCTTGGGTACATGTGGATATGTCGGGATATTTTAAGGCAAAGGTTAAATCTGGTACCATCTTCTTAGACTATCAGTTTTAACTGATGGTAGCAATTTCAAAACATTATTTGAGTATTAAAGTCAGAAATGTTCTTTAAAATGGAAATTTTCCATAAATATTTTATATAACACAAAATCCCGAAACCACTTTGGAAGATGCCAGACTGCCATAGAGTATGGGTTTATATTTTTGGTCATTGAGGGAGGCTTTGGTAGAAAAGTTTGATGAGGAAGGATCGGAGTTTGTTATGAAAATCTTATACATCCCTGGTCTATAATCAAGCACTTGGAAAAGCACACACTGTTGAATTATTGAGGCCCTTCCACTGCCAAAGACTTGGAGAGAGGTTTAAAATTCATCATTGTAAGTAGAAATTAATAATCCGAGATTAACAACACACATTATGTATGCAGCTTGCATGTAGTGGTTTCAAGGCTTGCATTGCCTTAGAGACCCTTGCAGGCTTATAATGAGTATTACCCTGGGTCCTTTATTTTCTCTGGGGAGGGAATCGTGGGACCCTCCAGTCCCAGGGATCACTAAGCCGCTGTGCTGCTTTCTCTCCCCACACTACTGACCCCCAGAGTCATCTCTACTCCTCTATAGGAAGACAATATTCAAAAAGTACATTTTTGCATTTCCATTTTGATTCTTGATTCTTTTGATCATCATTTATTCATGTAGTCAAATATTCATTCATTCACTCAATAAATAGTGTGTGTCTGGCAAATAGTAAACAAGAGATCCTTTAATTCACAGATGCTATTATTTGCTTAAAAAACCACTTTCTCTTCGGGTTGTTTTTCTATGCCAGTACCTTTCTGTATTATCTGAATTCTTTCTCAGACAAGCACTCCTTATTTGTATAGGGAAAGAAAACAATGAAATACATTTCCACTTAGGAGAAAAAAAGAACATATTGCAATATCTTTCACAAAGTTATATAAATATTTTTAGTCATGAAAAAGACTTTGGTAGAAGGTATTTATACTATACCCTAGACCCTGATTATTCTTGGATTTAAAAATAGCTACCAACTCTGACTCTGGAATCAGCTCTCTGCCAAAAACTGCTTTCTTTATTCTGGGTCATGTGTAAGCTATTTTAATAGGAGGCAATGTAGACGATTGAGCATCAGCCTAGGAAGTTAGAGGCCAACATTGTATAACTGACTTGTCACTGAATGTGGCCTGTGACCTTGGCGAGTTGCTTAATTGCTTGATGCTTCACTGTCAAGGTGGAAGTAGTGCTGCTTCACCCTCTCTCAGCGTGTACTTCATAGGGATGCTCTCAGGTTTTATCTTGTCAAATTCTTTCAACCTTTCTAAATAAATACAACATTATACTGTGCTGTTTTCTAGAATGTACTGTCCTATACATAGCCCTAAATTGTCACAAAGAGATTGCTCTTTGTTTTGTGAAATGGTTGTCTGGGTAAATCCCATTAAATACTTTTTAGAGAAGGGTTTGTCTTAGGTAAATTGTACCCAGTTTTTTAATGTAAAGATCTACACCTAAGTCTGGACCTTCAGATATGAGCATGAGTGTAGCTCTCACAAGCTTTGCTTTAATATCAGTTATCAGTTAAAACGGTCATTGTCAAAGAGAATCTTTACAAGACACTTGTAAAGGTGGCAAGACAGATTTATTCAGAGCACTGCAGTAGGGGAGAGAGACTGCAGCGTAAACTGAACTCAACTCTAGGTTTTTAAAGGTAGAGGAGAGGAAGCAAAAGGGGCTACAAGTAAGCGAAAAGGCAAGGAAAAGAAGATGGGACTAGGAGAGTAATGTGAAAATGGGAAGTTACAGAAGGGGATAAGTGGAGAATTGCCAAAAATGGTTTGGCAAAGTAGGCTGGTACAATGTACATTTTGTGGTTTGGCTGCATCGTGTTTTCTTGAGCAGAAACTCAGCAGGGCACCGGAGAGTGGTCATCTTTAGGGACATAGCCTAGTGTAAATGGAAGCCAGGCTAGAATCTGGACAAGTCTGTTAACACAGTGTTTGGGCAAGTCATTTTTGTGGCATGGAAGCTCATGGTTCCCATCATCTTGGGAGAAAAAGCTATGGTAATTGTTGTTGTTCCCATGTTAAGTCCACAAATTTTCAAGTCTTACTATATTAGGCATACTGCTCGGTCTGATTTTCCTGTTGTAAAATGGGAAAAAGGAATTTTTATGAAAAATCAAAAGTATACTGACTTTTTTTTCAGGCACCTTATCTGGAAATCAAGAAGCAGATGGATAAACAGGACCCCCTTGCTCATCCCTTACTGCAATGGTATAAAATTTTAGTTTTCATCTTAATGAAAACAGCATCCTTTTCTACTGCTTGCTTTAAGAGAGAAAAAAAAAAAAGCCTGTCTTACAAGCCCTGCAATGCTACAGTTCTACAAGCTTATGAGACCTGGTGATTTTACAACCTGAGAGTCCTTAATGACTCTCACTTTAATTAAATCTTATACATCACAAGGGGAGGAGAATGCTGTCGCACACACTACCCGGGATAAATAGTGCATTTGACAGCAGTTTGCCTGTAGTTTTAAAAGATGTGGTTAACTAGATTATGTGGCAAAGGCATTTTGGTTCATTTAATTTTCTAGTTCAGTGAGGACGAAGTGATCAAACTCAGTGTTTCAACCTTTATTATTGAAATCTTTCTAATCTAAAATAAATGTTTTTTATATGTTGCTCCCTTAACAAGGGCAATATAAATATGTTTAACTCTTTGCTTGCTCACTGCAGAAGATGCATAGTTTCAGAGTGAGCCAAGTGATGGATATAGTGTTAGCCCAGCATGAATTCTAGAAGGAGGGCTAGACTGAAGAGGAAAGGTGATTTGAGAAGTCACCTTGCTGTGATGCCCATTTCAAATAATTTGCCCTCTTCTACTTCAAATAATTTCTCCTCTTGTTTCTCATTTGCAAAATGAAGACACTGGTTTCTACTCAGCATTCCTTATACGGGTTTTATATACATATCTCTTTGAAATGACTTTGAAAACTCCAACTCCATGAGATTTACCATACAGAAATATAAATGTAAGGCTTGTAAGAGATTGATATGAATGAGCACTTATTCCATGCTATGACCAGGAAGTTTTAAAAAACATGTAAAGGTAGGCAGAGGCAAAGGAATCTGACTTCCTCAAGATTCTGATTGCTTAACTTCCACTTCATTAAAATTTTGTAATACACATTTAATTTAGCTTAACAAGATTATAACAAAAATTAGGTATAGAAACCTTCCCTCTTTGTATATGTTATGATCTGTTACTAAATTCTGATACATTAAATAAAATAACACTAAATCTCCATTGTAACTTCTAAGTTTTTCTCATTGTCACATTCAGATTGAAGGTAAAAATTGCAAGTATCTAGCTGCTTTCTTTTTTTCCTTAAAGTCCGACGGTTAACTTTTAATTCTCGTGATCATTTCCTTCAGCTTGTTAGTCACTCTTTTTTCAAGATGAAGAGAGTCTACCAAAACTTGGTGTACTTATCCCTACTTATTATTTTATGTGCTGAAAGTATAAAGCAGTTCCTTTCAGATACTTGAATTTAATTTTTTTCAATTGCAGTGTCTACGTACGTTGGATTTTATATATAAACCACTGTATGTATCAGCTCAAAGAGATCCTCAAATATTTAAAAAAAATCTTCATGAGAACTTATCCTTAATTTAAGCAATGTAGGAGAGGAATAAAGGAAGCAGATCCATGAATCACTGCTCATCTTTGTATTTGGATTATCATTATTTGAAAGTACATTCAGAAATATTCAAATGTTCATTTTGCTGATACTTGAGGTTGTGCTTATTAAAAACTATGTGTTAGGTTTTAAGGAACTACTTCCTAGTGTGTTTTCTCTGATTAAAATATTATCTTTTTTGTTATACAAACTCTTTAAATTGTTTCAAGAAGCAAACCTAAATTATGCTACTAAATGAAATTACTTCTAAATTTAGTTTATTGAAGAGCAAAAATAAGTTTTAATCACTTGCCAACTAAGAAAAAGAACTTTAAATATATTTGGCATATATTTGTGACTAATGGATCATTTTAATTTCAGGGTGATATCAAGTAATAGGTCACATATTGTGAAACTGCCAGTTAACAGGGTAAGTTATTTTTTTTACATATACATACAGAAAGGGAAGGAGTACTTATCATTTGGGAGAAGTGACCTCGTGATTTTTAGTCAGCCTTTCCAAGAACTGAATAAAACCAGGTTAAATCTAATTATTTAGTTTGAAATAGCCGTTTGTTCACTAGCTCCAAGCCTTTCCAAGATAACAAATTCATATTCAGGCTGTTTTAAGTAAATAAAAACATCAATATGAAATCCTTTAGTCATTCCACAAGCGATAGAAAAATATTATATGGAGATTGATCAGAAGGAAGTTAATGTGCTTTGTAATCATTGTCAGTTTCATGTCTGCACATTTCCACTTTTCTATAGCTGAGAAGCTGTTGACCTCAGCTTACT
Source organism: Cacajao melanocephalus (assembly GCA_963573385.1). NCBI lineage: Eukaryota > Metazoa > Chordata > Mammalia > Primates > Pitheciidae > Cacajao > Cacajao melanocephalus. The sequence continues at coordinate 8,330 of CAUYLG010018555.1, forward strand.
TATTAGCCTAGTAAACTTAAAAAATAATAATTTGTAAAAAGCTATTAAACTCTGAATTTCAGTTCTGATCGTCACCTAAGAACTGTATCTAAAAATCTCATTTTCACCGTCTATGAATCTCTAAATGTGAGATTCCTATGTGCTATTTTCCTGTATAACTATATTCCTAAGAGAAAGGGAAACACTTAGAAGATATCATCAAGCTATTAATCCAAAAGATTCTGCTTTCATTTCTTTCCATGACCAAGGGGGAGACTATATTTGAATGTAGGCAAAAATTTCCAATTTTATAAATATATGTAAATAAAGCATAATGAGAATTTTTGCAGCTTTATAAACTTTTCTGCTTAGCAAACTCTGGAATATTTCCCCAATTGAATAGCCAGTATATACTTAGGAACTCAATAATAAAAGTCTTAAAAGAAATGTAATTAAGAAGGCAGATCTGCTTAAACATGATTGCATACTGTATTCCAGAGCTAAATATAAATGACTTTGGATTGTCTGTTTCCTGTTCCTTTCCCATTAGCCCAAAGAATTATTCTTTGTATTTGCAATTCCGTGTGACTTAAGATTTATGTCGAGTTTTTAAAAAATTATACAAATTAGCTTACTAATGTGGTTAGTGTAAAATTACTATAGTTTGAAAGTGGGTAACTCTTAAACCAATAAAATTTGCAATTGTCTTCAGCCTGAATATATGTTAAGTTTTACATGTTTTTGTTTGTTGTTATTTTAAATGGCAGCAATTGAAGTTTATGCACACACCGCATCAGTTCCTTCTTCTCAGCAGTCCACCAGCCAAAGAATCCAATTTTAGAGCTGCTAAAAAGCTCTTTGGAAGCACCTTTGCATTTCAGTGAGTAAGGCTTAATGTTAATGGGGGTGTGTTCCACACAGTTTTCCAGAAATGTATAGGGAACATATCACTGTCTTTCAGTGAAAAGTCATTCATGTTGAGTGGTCATTCATGTTGCATAGTCAACTACATAATACTTGATTTGGCAATCCAGAACCTTCAGAAGGCATCATGACTTATGTTGTTACCCACTTTGAAGATAACTAATTTTCTGGTTTTGCTTTTTCCTTTCCATTTTTTTTAGTGGCTCACACATTGAAAACTGGCACTCCATCCTGAGGAATGGTCTGGTTGTTGCTTCTAATACACGATTGCAGGTAAATTTTTTGAATGCTTTAATAAGACCTCATTCTTCTTCAGAATTGAGATTCAGTAAGCAACCCTGTTGTTAGGTTTGTACTTGCAAAAGAGGAAGCATGTGAGCTTTAAAACATTATATGGAATTTTTAGTAGGCATACTAGAACTGAAGCAGAATTCATCTAAACCCAAAATGGATCATACAATGAAAAGAAAAAGAAAGACTGGTCACAGTGGCTCACACCTATAATCCCAGCACTTTGGGAGGCTGAGGCAGGCAGATCACTTGAGGCCAGGAGTTCAAAACCAGCTTGGCCAACATGACAAAATCATGTCTCTACTAAAAATACAAAAAAAAAATTTAGCCAGGTGTGGTAGCACAAGCCTATAATCCAAGCTACTTTGGAGGCTGAAGCAAGAGAATAATTTGAAGCCAGGAGGCAAAGGCGAAGGTGACAGTGAGCTGAGATTATACCACTGTACCTCAGCCTGGACAACAGCGCGAGACTGTCTCAAAAAAAAAAAAAAAAAAAAAGAAAAAGGAAAAGAAAAAAGAAAGAAAAGAGAGTTTAATTCCCTGTGAGGAAACAGTAAAACAAATCGCACTTTTAACTTAAATGGAAAAACATTATCATGCACAAAGTAAAATCATAAGGGCATTCTATCTGTTAATTCAGCGTACATTTATTGAGTACTGGGCCTCCATATGAATGCTTTTAGAGAATAAAATGTAGAAGTAAGTGAAGTAGAGATTGGATACTAGAGAGCCATCTGATACCTGCCTTTGCTCCTCCAAGACAGTACTTGGTGTTAATAGCATATCGTGGCTGTCATCTTCATCTTTATTTATGCCTTTCATCCTGCAGATTTCACTTCACTCACATGCAGCTGAATTTTTTTGCATCTGACAGCATAGGACATAAGGAAATGAGATGCTTAACCCAGTCACTTGAGTCAGAGATCATATTAGGATGACATTTTAGATGATTCAATTAAGTGTTAAATGTTAAATGCATTTAGTATTCAGTTCATACTAATAGCATGTGAGGGCCCAGGACACAGAGATAAGAAGAAAGAAGTTTAGTTGTTCTGAGCAGTTTCTTAGACCAGTTGAAGGGTTTCAGCTAATGAAACTTATGTAACTTAAAAAATGTAACAAAGGATAAGAACAGGATGACAGACAGTGTTATTTAACGAAAATCTGAGCAGGTCACTTTGTTTATACACCAATACATAAATCCTAATCAAAATGCCTTACTGTGTCTTTCAGACCAAATTTAGTTTCCAAAATTTTAGTTCTATTAAAATAAAGGCCTACTAGTATACTTTATAAGTGTAATAAGTGACTGTCTTTATTACTGGTAGGATGGAAAACATTTATTAAGAATCTTTTTCCTCTAGATACCATTTTTCATATATAAACTGAGTTTTAAGCACAAGGATAGTAGTACTGTTTTCAAATGAGACCTTGGAATAGAAGCTCTATCATTTTTTTCTAAGACTGAATGTTCTGACATGAAAGTGATTGCCTTCTTTTGTCAAATATTAACATTTAAACCACGGACAGACCTCTCTCTCTCTCCCACTCTTCTCATCTTAGCTCCATGGTGCAATGTATGGAAGTGGAATCTATCTTAGTCCAATGTCAAGCATATCATTTGGTTACTCAGGTAATCCTGTATTTCATTTCTTACTTCAAATTTATTAGGTTTTAATTTTCTTACTGTTTATGCACAGCTTTCTATTATGCCTTATTAGATATATTTTTATTAAATTTATTTGCTAAATGTCAAAAGCTAAAACAAAGCTCAATGTCAGGATGAATTTATAACACTCTCTCTAGTGTATAAGATGGAAATGTATGTTTTGTCAATTAAAAAATATTTTATTTAATGTTTCTTACATTTATTCCTTCCGCAAACGAATATTGAGACTGTGTTATATGCAGAGCACTATGTAGGGCACTGAGAAGTACACATACATAATAACTTTAAGTGTAATTCTATATCATGCTAATTTCTTATCTTTGGATTATCATATTATCTAAGTTTTGAACATTATGAAAACATTAGAAGTAGAAAAACACTCTCAAAATCACCTTTCTTTTTAACAACTTCTTGTAAATTTGGTGAGATTGTAGGAAAAAAATACTTTGGAATAAACTGAAAGCTTGTGCTGTGAAGGAGCCTGGTGAGTTCAAAATACAGAAAGAATGATCACCAAATTGTTAGCATTAGTTATCCCTGGTGGAATTTGTGATGTTTTCTTCTTTGCACTTTAACATTTTTGGAATATTTTATAATGATCAGTATGATTTATATAACAACTTACCTATTCTAGTTTAAATATAAAATAATTATGCTCATTGTAGAGATTGAAGCTACACAGAATAGTTCTGTGTATTTTCCTTCACACTTTTAAGTGGTTTTATATGCATGTAACTGCATATATAATTAGTTTTGTTTGTGTGCTTGTGTTTGTATGTGTTTGAGAGAGAGTGATTATACAATCACATTACATGTATAGGAGATGTCATTCACATGGTGCCTGAATGGTAAGTCTTAATATCCTCATGTTATAGGAAAGGATAGTTAGAGGCCTGATAACTAGCTGAACATTAATGAGAACTACCTAATTCATTTACCAAAGTTCATCTTCTTCCAACCATAACAAGTTGTTTCTCAGTGCTAGGAAACTTGGAATGCTTAAAACTAGATTTATAATTAGAAATACTAAAAGAAAACAGCAACATTGATAAATGCTAAAATGCTTATGAAAATAAAACTTTAAAAAATTAGAAGGTTTCACGTTAACAAAAAAAGAAAAATTGGGATAAAAACTATATGAATAAATAAAATATAATTATTTAAGTAATAACTATTGTTGTTCAACAAAGCACCCTAACCTTAGGGCAAAATAACAACTTCATTATGCTTATAGAGTCTTTGGGTCAGGAATCTAGGATGGGACCTGGCTAGGTGATTCTTTAGCCTCTTGAAGTAGCCACTGAGTGGCACTAATTGATGGATGGACGACACTGGCAGGTCTGAGACAGCCTGACTCATATTCAAGAGTTGGGGAATTAGACTCCATCTCTTGGTAGCAAAGAAATACTGTTGCAGTGATCTCTGAAAATATAATATGCCAAAATAACACTAAGAAAATAAAAACCAGGAAGTGTAAAATACTTTAGAGATAGGAAATGGAAAAAAAAAAAAAAGAAATTGATTAAAATCCAACTCTAAATTTTGCTAAAACAGTACAAAATAAAAAGTTTAAGAAATCAGCTTAAATAAATAAATACCTCCTCAGCATAAAGAAAAAAACACAGCAAATTATCAAATTATGTGATTTTCTGCTTTTTATACTCGTATATAGACACCTTTGATGGGTACATGGAAAGAATCCAGGAAAGGTATAAACTGTGTGAATGGATGTAAAAATTTGTCTGTGTATATGTGCATTTGTCTGGAGAGGGAGTACATAGGGTTTGTCAAATTCTTGAAGGGCTCTTGATTTGAAACAAAGGTAAGAGTCACTACAGTAAGATGACATAGCATTGGTAGTTGATTTTGAGGGCTGAAAGGGTAGGGATAAGAGAACAGGACACCTTCTCTGCATATGCACCCTTTGCTTTTTGGTCAGAATTCTGTTTGAAATGCAAGGTCTTCTCCTCAACCTGTCACTATCCACCCGTGGACCTTTTTGGAAGGCCTGGAAAAGTTGAATACTTTGCAAATTTGTAAACGGGCTTTTCCCCATCTTATTAAGCCGTTTACTGAAACAACTACAAAAATCAACACCTATCTTAACTTCTGGTTTGATAGTAGATGAACACTTTCTAAAAAAGTATAGATACAAATTTACCTATTATAAAACAAATATGTATTTTAGTTCTGCTTTTCTGAATTATCCACAGTAAGAAATTATGGCATTTACAAAGTAAGCTAAGATTTGTGACTATCACAGACAAAAAAACTTATAGAATTTGTCTTAATCAGAAGAAATGTTAAATTCTACATAGCATTTTTAAGTTATATTAATTTTATGCAGAAGAATTTTTATTCTTGCTTTCAATGCCAGAAAAATAGACTCAGGTGCTAAGGGCACAGCCCTTTGTTACTGTCTCTAGCCTGATGTGATCAAACTTTAGCTAGAATGGAACTTTTCATAGTAGGTGGATTGTACTTTGAGCTGCATCAGTCAGCTTTGTCCCTAAATTATTATTTTGCTGATGTTTTCAGGGATGAACAAGAAACAGAAGGTGTCAGCCAAGGACGAGCCAGCTTCGAGCAGTAAAAGCAGCAATGCATCACAGGTATTGTATTGACTTGAGTGACTGCTTATGATTAGTGAACTGTGGCCTCATTAGCCAGCAGAACTTGGAAAAATAGTCAGGCTTTTTAAGTCTGCAAAATTATTTAGTGCGGTCATTACTTATAAAGGAATAAAACGCACTCTGAAATGCAGTAACTGAATTACTTTCATACGATGATTATTCAACAGATATTTATTTTTCTCCCACTGTAATAGCAGAGATACTCCTAGACAGTAGAATACAGTGATGGCCAAAAGTAGACACATATTCCAGTTCTCTTGGAGCCTACATTCTACTGAGGGGTATAAATAAATTAAATACATATTTAGATAGAATGCTAGATATTATGAAGAAAAATAAATCAGGGACAGAAGACATTTAATGCTGCTGAGTGGAAGAGGGATCTGGGATGAATGTTAAATGGGACGGTCAGGAAAGGATATTCTAAGAAGGCGACATTTGAGTCAAGACCTACAGATGATGAGTGCATGAGTCATGTGCCTCTCTAGGAGAAAGAACATTCTGGGCAGAGAGTAGAATGACCATCAATCCCATGTTGTTTCAGAGAGACAGGTATATTCTGGGCAAATGAAAAATTCATCTGATAAATAATGTGACTTTAAATTTTTTAAAAAGAGTATAGCTAATGTAATATCTGAAAACAAAAACATCCCAGTTTTTCTACATGAGATGTTCCTGAAACCTCTGTGACCTAGTAAATGATGCTATTAAAACATGGGTTGGTTTTGGATAGTTAAATGATCTGAAACAATTGATTTTGATGTTTGAAAAGATCATGCAAATTTAATTTTGTTTACCTTGAAATAAAGAGACCAAGCTTTTAGTAAAAATAATTTTTATTTTAGTAAAAAAAAAATTCTGATTCTGTGTTGTGAAGTTATTGAACCTAATTTACATTTTTCAGTTCACTCATCTTAAGAATAATTTAGTAATGGTTATGTACAGAAATTAAATGAGACAACAAAAATAGTTTAATAGTAAGAGAGTGCAAGGAAATTGATGCTAGTATAAACAGGTCTTTTTTTACCCCGGAGTCATCTTAGTGACTATTACTTTTTAATGATGAACAGTTAGTTTTTTACTATAGTGTTCCATTCTGACTTTAAGTTTTAATTTTTTTTTTGGAATTTAGTCACAGAAAAAAGGACAGCAGTCTCAATTCTTGCAAAGCCGTAACTTAAAATGCATAGCCTTATGTGAAGGTAAGTTGAAAATTTTACAAACCTCATAGTGTTAGTTCCTAGCTCATCTGTAATTAAGAATATAAGTATATTTACAGAGTGCTTATAGTGGATTAGGGAAAGCATTATTCCTTATGACCATCTCAGAGGGCACAAATGCAAAAGTGGATACAGTGGAGATCATAAAGTTTCAAACCAAATTGCAGAATTGGCAAGAAGTCAGACAGTAATATATTTTATTTCTGGCAGATAATTCCAGAATGGTAATTATATCTTTCTGATCAAGTAATGCTTATCTCTTTAGTTAATGTGCTACCTTCCACTTAAAGTTGGTATTTGAATATATGATATGATGAAAAATGTGAAAGATGAACCAGGCACCAAGGAGATAACCTATTAGGTCTTCCTGTTCCTACACTGAAATTACTATTTTATTCTGTACTTAGGACAGAAAAATCGATGGGTGATTTGCAAGATCATATACTTTTCTTTGTTCTTGCTTTAAAATATAACTTTGGCTAAAAATTTATTTTGTGTGTGTGTGTGTGTGTGTGTGTGTGTGTGTGTGTGTGTGTGTTAGGAGTTTTAGTAGCTACTGTCAACTGTCTTAAGTTTTCAACACACAGTGGGTATATAGGACATGAACTTGCTGATTACATAGTTCTTAAGTCAAGAACCATTTTCTTTTTATAATACATAGATGAATTCCATTTTGTTATACCCATTATTATTTAAATTATAAAGTTGTTACATGGCCTTTCACTGTTTTTAATCTATATTTCTTGATAGACAATAAGGTTAAACAATTTTTGTGTTTTCATTAGTGCTTGTATTTTTGCTTTAGATTCCAAAGAGAAGGGATATATTAATTTGGAATGGACTAGGATTCCTTTAGAATAAAGTTCTTCAATTTTTTTCTTCCATTTATAGTGATCACTTCACCTGACCTGCACAAACATGGAGAGATATGGGTTGTCCCCAATACTGACCATGTCTGCACACGATTCTTTTTCGTGTAAGTGCTCAAATTTGTATATTACTGTCTTTGCCACAAATGGGTTAGTGGTGGCTGAATTATCGTTTGGTCTCTTTAGCTGACAAAATATAACAGGTAATTGAGTTTAACATCAACTAATATTTTTGTTTTATTTTCAATAAGCCATTAAAAAAAATCTAAACAATGATTAAATGCTATTAACTTAGAAGAGCTGATGAAAAACAGCTATTTACTTAGAACTAAAGAGAAACATCATCTTGGCCAGGCGCAGTGGCTCATGCCTGTAATCCCAGCACTTTGGGAGGCCAATGCAGGTGGATCACATGAGGTCAGGAGTTTGAGACCAGCCTGGCTAACATGGTGAAGCCCAGTCTCTACTAAAAATACAAAAATTAGGGGGGCATGGTGGTCCATGCCTGTAGTCCCAGCTACTCGGGAGGATGAGGCAGGAGAAGAGCTTGAACCCGAGAGGCAGAGGTTTCAGTAAGCCAAGATGGCACCACTGCACTCCAGCCTGGGTGGCAGAGGGAGTATCTGTCTCACAAAAAAAAAAAAAAGAAGAAGAAAAGAAAAACATCATCTCTGTCTCTCTAACCATCTCTCTGTGTGTATGTATGTATACATGTGTATATACATATACTTTTATTTTAAATATGTAGAACTGGGATGAAGAATACAATCATGAAAAGGTCTTCCTATAAAAGATTGATCTACATTCCATATAATATGGGCTGGCAGTGCAGTACATGTTGATGTGGGGTTTTTTGGCACAGCTGTATCGTAAGAGCTACATTAAAATATAAAAGCTTTATTTTTCATTCCTAAATAATAAGTGCAATAGACCAGTCTAGTTTTCACTCTACTCTTGGCTTCCAACCCTTTTCCCATGCTTTTCACACCTTATCCATGATCTTGTCACAGAAAGCATTTCAGGGAAGAATTGAGCATATCTGTTTTGTACTTTATGTCATTTTCTTAAAAGAAGCTGCAAAATTGCTTCTTAAGATTGCTTCAGTATACTATGTATCCCTAGAACCCTGCACGTTCAGCATTGGATTTGTTGGCTTGTTGACAGACTATTCACAGTGAAACTTATGAGCTGACTGGTTTTCTTTTGGATGATTTAAAAACTGTGATGGTTCTTATGATAGGCATTTACTGGCTATGGATTTCTTTCTTAACAGTGAGGCAGCAGTGAGTATAGTAGAAAGAGCACTGCTTTTGATTAGATAGTTTGAATCCCGGCTGAATAGTAATTAGTAAGGTGATATTGCCTAGATGTATAACCCGTCTAAGCTTCATCAGTAAAATGATAATAGTATTTATCATTTCTGTAAAATAATTTCTATATAATCATTTCTGTATAGGTCAGAATCCAAACAGGAAACAGATGACCCATGAAGAATATTTTTGTGTCATCCACAATTACATTATTTACAAGGGTATGGTTATAGGGAAACCGCTGGTCCTGTGTAGTAACCTGGATCTATTAGCTCCATAGCTGTTATACATTCTCAGGTACAAAAGGACACAGGCAGGAAGCAGTCCTGCTGGGAAGCTCCATTGGGCAAACCCTGCCAGAAGCTAGAGAACAATGTAGCTTATTGAGAAAGTCCTTACAGGTCAGGCTCCTGGGGCAGAAGGACTCCAAGAGAATCCTGGGGGCTCCTAGAGAAGCTATCTTCACACAGTGCCTTTAAAGGTTATTAAGAGGATTAATTTAGCACAGTGCAGGTCTTGGCCACTGAAAAGATCATTAAATGTTTTTTTCTCTCTTCTTTCTTAACTATTTTGATTGTTATCCACTATTAGATGCTTGGCCTTCCCAAAAGGAACCTTCAGTCACGAATTTATTTCATTGAGAAATCTTGAGATTTTGACAGAAAAGTAACTCCAGAGTCCTTTTCTTAGCCTGTCATTGAATCAGTTCATCTATCCCTGCATCTTGCTAAAATGCAAATTAATTGAGCTAAATAAACAACCTTCGATATTTAAATAGACAGTCCTATTTTTAGTATTATCTCTTTTGAACTTTTAGATAAATTATACATAAAGCCTGTCTGTAGGGATATATGTGTTGGGAGGGTGTTTACTGGAGAAAAGCATTTCTGTATTTCATAAGCAAAAATTGAGGATAAATCATATGAAGAAAAGAGAAGTACGCTCAGATACTTCCTAAATAATCTATTAAGATAGTTTTCATTGCTTTATAAACACAAATGAGATTTCATCCTTTTTCTCTGAGACTCATTAAGGAAAATTGATAAATTCAAAACACATCAGAAGGAGAATCTATTCACTCATTAATGTACATTCTAATTACAACCATCAGTTTCTTTCTCTACAAAAGACATGATCGCAGAGTTCTACTAGTGGTGAGTCTCCCTAGTGCATAGTAACACCTAGAAAAAGAATAAATCAACGAGAATGAAGATAAGACAAAAACTCAATTTCTTTTCTTTTTATTTGAATTTTTGATACATTATGTAATCCTGGATGTTAGAAGCTTTGCCTAATGACTAGGATATGAGTTAATGTGGTTATCTTTTTTTAAAATCTGTTATCAGGTAAAAATACTAAAAATTAAAATAACTCCCGTACGAATCTGATTTCCACACGTTTTCCAACAAGTAAACAATATAGAATGAGAGAAAAATTGGAGGGGAATTTTAGGGAACAGGCTGGTGTATCGAAAAAATGAAAGTAAAATTTAAAGGACGATATCAATTTAAAAAAAGGGAAAAGGAGAATTGGAAGTTCAAAACATTTTTGTTGCAAAATTCCAAAATGAAGAAATTTAATTAAATATAAGTGCTCCAGGCAAAATGTAATAGTTCAGATGTTATAAACAGATCCAAGCCAATTCCTAGTTTCTGGAAACTGTGAGTAAAGCTTGACTACGTGACTAACCTTGAAATGCATGTGTACTAGGACATTAAGACCCATATGTAGAAATAAGGAAGCTGTTTTCAAAAGGGCCGGAGATGTGAATGTAAGAATGCATAAAATGCTCACTTTATAACTGTTTGTTTGATGAGTATTTGCCCTCGAAAAGCCTGCTAATACCTTAAAACCAATATACAAATAGGAACCCATTATTTAAATTCCCTGGCCAACATCTCACCTTCTCCAATCTGTGCAGTAATTTTATACATCAAAGAGACTTGAAACCCGAGCTGTAGTTTTCCATTTCTTTTTCCTTGTTCACCATAGTCATCAATTCCCAAGTTTATCTTTTCACAATTTTCTCCCAATGCCTTTATTCCCGTGGATATATTATTCTCTCCCACAGAGTACATCAAAAGGTTATTAGGTCTCTCTGTTTCTAATTTCTTCATCACTCTCAACCTCTTTTGTGCAATGCAAGATTTATTAAACATTACCATTATTACACTAGTGATATACCTCTTTAGGATTCAGAAATTGAAGATAAGCAAAAAAGGGAGAAAATGTCCCATATTATCCCCATTTAGAGTTAACTAGGATTAATCTTTTATTGTACAGCCTACATTCCTATGCTAATAAAATTCTAAGATCATACTATTTTTACCATATTCATTTCCCTAAAGCAGTGCTGTGATTATTCTTTGCCCATACAGGCTGATAATTAAATAAAAACATGGCATTCTGCAACATATATAACCCATTTTACCTTACTTCAATTACATGCACAAAGCACTGATTAAGTGAAATTATTATCCAAGCTCTTTTCTTAAAAACAACTTGGAGTTGTATTTTCCACTATTGTGCCTTTGCTTAGTCAATCCAAATGATTTGGCCTTCTTACCAGCTAGACCATTAGCCTATTTTTTAACGCTCATTGAAACATGGTCTTCTCCATGGCACCTTCCCTGACCTCCCAGACCAAAATGATATCTGTCTTTACTCTGAATTTTGCTTACCCTATGTTTGAACAGCTCAGGCTGCCTTGTCCTACAGTTATTTGTATAACCCTATTTTCTCCCTTAGTAGAGTACAGACTCTCTGTGTATGGGAATCCACATAATGGTTTGTGCAGAAGCACTTAATACACAGTGAATGAAAACAATGACAAAAGGCTGGATGGTCTAACTTAATGAAAAGATTATACATGCACTGTGAAGTAGACTGTGTCCTTATAGTATCAGATTTTTTTTTTTTTTGAGCCAGAGTCTCATTCTGTAGCCCAGGCTGGAGTACAGTGGCATGATCACAGCTTGCTACAGCCTCAACCCCCCAAGCACAAGAGATTCTCCTGTCTCAGCCTCCTGAGTAGCTGGGACTACAGATGTGCATGCCACCATGCCCAGTTTTTTTTTTTTTTTTTTTAATTTGTAGAGATGAGACTTTGCTATGTTACTCAGGTGGGTCTCAAACTCCTGGGCTCAAGTGATCCTCCCGGTTCGGCCTCCCAAAGTGCTGGGATGACAGGTGCAAGTCACCATGGCTGGCAACATCAGATTTCTTATAGAAACTTTGGATAAGTGATGGATGTCAATCAGCTCACAACAAATTTCTGTTCTGTACTGCTGATGAAAAACAGTGCTATAGTCTCTGGGTTCCAGATATGGGGAGACTGAAACAGATTTACATGTGCCAGTCTTAAACCTCTCACAAAAAAATGCTATATCCATTTGAGAAGAAAAGTTGTCAATACTTTCAAGTTTTTACCCATGAAATGTTCTGACATACCTAAGAAATTTCCACGCAGCTAAATTTCATCTAATATCCTAGTTTCTATTATTTTTAAAGCAAATTGGTTAATTTTTCACTAAAATTTTAGTAATCTTTTTACACTTCCTGGGAATATGAGTAGTTCTTGTCTCCTTTTAGATGTTTTCATTTTTCATTCTACCAAATCCCAGTCAAATGTATCATTTTCCCTAGTGATATAATTCATGTTCTATTTCTTTTAAATTTTGTTGCTTTTCATACATAAATGAACTTTACTGTTAAATCATAAATAGCTGTGACATGTTCTATAAACGCTATTGTAATAAATACCCTAATGCCACTAGCAACATGTATCTAAGCTTTGCCACTTGCCCAAATTAAATGGATGTTTGATTTTTCTTGATTATTATTTATGCATCAAATTTAAGAAACTGAATGCCTTTGGCCAATTTTGTCCTTCAACCTACAACTGTGGTGCTTTTTTGTGAGTTTCCTAGGCAGTAGAAAAATAGGCATTTTATTTAATACTTTTAAGCATGCTTTCTCTCTCTTTTGGTCTTTCTTTCTCTCTCTCCACTGTCTCTCTTGTTCTCACTCTTGCCTTCATTCCCACTTTTGCTCTGTGCTCTCTCTTCTCCCTCTGTGCTCTTTCAGTCTCATCTCTTCTCCACTAACTTCTAATGCTTTTTAAGTGTCAATGTACATATAATGTTTGGGTAGACAACCCTTCCATTTGACTGAAAAGAGTGATGAGGGAGCGATGAGGCATAACTGGAGAGAAGTCTGGATTTGAATGATGAAGGAGCTGGTATTGCCAATAACTTGGATTTTGTTCTGTAAGTGAGGTGGAGGCCATTTTTCTATCGCTTTTGCATAGGTGGGGAATAGGTCTTGTAGAGAAATGATGGAGGTAAGTGTAGAGACAGAGAGATCAGTTATAATGTTACAATAACATTCTAGGTCAGTTTTTCTCACCACAAAAAGAAATGGGTTTGACATTGTGACTTAGAAAAATAATTCTATCTGTAGTGAAGTCAATGTTCTCTATCCTATCCTATCCTAGTCATTTAAAGTGCTGGTCTGGACAACCTAAATTAATTTCAAAACCCACTGGTTATACACAACCTGCAACTTGAAAACCACTCATTTAGATGAATGACAGTGGAGGCCTAAGCAAAGGTAATGGCATCAGGTAGAGAGAAGGTTTAAGAAAATGGAAGCGAGATGGCTTGGTGATTAACTAGGGTTAGGCACAAAGAAAGGCCAGGAATGACTAAAGATTTTGTGTTGCTATATGAGGATATATCAAATTGAGATACGGATAGAATAAAAAGTAGCAGTCCTGGGGTCAAAAAATAAGGGCTTTGAATACACTGAATTTGTGTTATCTGTAGGAAGGTTCTGTAGAGAGAAAACTCTAAGGATAGGAGGTAGGTTTTAGGAATTAGCATGTGGGTGATAGTTAAAACTTGGAAGGGTCTGAAATCATTGAGTTTGCATATCATGAGAAGAGAGAAAACGGAGGTGTGATTCATGTATAAAACTATCACTGAAATGAGAGGTCAAGGAAGAGGATGCAGTAAAAGTGATTGAGAATTAATCTCGGTAACAGAGCACTTACTGTCCTGAGAAAATATTTGTAATTGGGCTGTGTACCACATATCCCATTCTTTTTCTTAGGGTAATATTTTACCATGAGGTGTCATTTCCATGTATATGTAAATTGAACCTTGCTAAGTATATCTGAAACGGCAAACTTACAGGGTAAGAATTAGCCAAATAGACAACCTTCGGTCATTTAGTTAAGAATTTAGACTTGGTACAAATGCAATTATCACTTGATGTTGAAGCAGCGGATTATGTAAGGAGCTAGGTTCTCTTTGCTGCATGTCATCTTTTCATTTTCCTATATCGTGCTATTTCAGGAAAAGATAGTGGCTAGTATTAATCTTTGAGACACTGTGCTTATATCCCTGGTTATCTGTTTTCAAGTAATTATCACTTTTCTAAAGCTTCTGTCTTGAAGCCATTTTTATGAAGTAAAATTAATTTGTCATTTCTTCCCCTCTGAATATGATCATGAGAGCTTGAAAATTCATTCTTAGGAAATTCTTATTGCCCAAGTAAGTTTATTTGAGAAAAATGAATTACTATCTAAAATGTAATTATTTCTTTTTAAAGAACTTAATAATTGCTGTTCTTTAATATTATATTTTCCCTTCTACTGCTGAAGTAAACTTAGCAGGCCTGCATTCTTCTGTGAAGTGCCAGCATAAATAAGAATAGGTTACAGTCAGACTAAATAGCGCAACCAGTGATAAGAAAAAAAGGGCAGCACTGATTATGGCTGAATAATTATTAGAAAGCAGGCATGGCAAAGAAGCAGTGGCAGAAAGTGAAGTGTCGTCAGTCAGAAAATGAAGAAATGATTGAAGCAGGAGTAAAGAAGTCCAGAACCTAAGCAACATAAAGTTAAAGCTGTTATATCTTTTTATAGTAGACTTCATAGCAGCTGCTGTGGGAAATGCCTGCAAGGTCAAAGACACTGAGGAGCTTCATGCAACAACTCAGACAGTGCTTTATGTGCGGATTAAAAAAATGCAAGAAAGGGGAAAATTTAGGCAGGACATGGAATAATAGGCTGTTCTCCGTTTAGCAATGAGAACACATTGTTAAATACAACTGAAAAATAGCCATTCAACTTGCTTTGACTCTCTTGGGCTACATTTTAGGTATCAAATAGCAATGCTAAGCTGTTTTAAATGCTGCCGTCTTTTAAAATGTTTTTATCTTTTTATGTTTCGTATTTCAGCTATGAAGACGGCCAAGTGGGAGATGCAAATATTAATACACAAGAAGGAGGCATTCACAAAGAGATCCTCCGAGTAATTGGTAATCAAACTGCTACTGGTTAAAGGACCACCATTTAATTAACACGATTTGAAAGCCTTCCTCGGGTTCAAAGCTGGATTTTGAACTGAAGAAGATGATAAAATAATTTATTGTTATTATAAACAAAATTAACCCTTTGAATACTGATTTTTTTTCTTAGTATTTCTAAGTATCTCATTAAATACCTAAAATGGTATGAAATTTATCAACTGTAGGGTTATGGAATCTAGTAATAAAATTTCAACAGCACTTAAACTGAAGTTTGGGTTGCTCACACAATAAACAGATTGAAAAAACAGTTTTGTGCTGATATTTTTATATTAAACTCTTTCACTGGATATTTGGTATTATATACCGACATTTTAGGTTACCGAAATAGAATTGAGAACATTTTATAATGGCATCTAAATCTGTCAGATACTTTGCAATAAGTATAATGTTTGCACATTCTGATGTGCTATATAATTAGTAGTATGGGCATTCTAATGTTTTGGAAGGGATGTTCCCTATTCTTCTATTTTTCTTCATACAAAAACAATTAGGTCTTAGTAGCAGTGCTTTGCCAAAAAGTATGTAATATACACATTTATAGATTCATGCATCAGAATGTGTGGTTGTGAATATATTTGTGTATATTCACACGTATGTTTTGACAAGAAAGATGGCTTAGCTTTACAATTCTATCCTCATTTAATGGAAAGAAGATAATATTTAATAAGCAGTAAATTTGGACATAAACCAAGATATGAGTCAAATTTACCACCATTCATTCACTGAAAATATTTGCAGACAATTTTTTTGCTTATCTGAATAAAGTCAACTCTTTTAAAATGCTATCTAAAAGTCATAATTTGGGGAACATATGTGGCCTGGTAGACTGAACCTATATTTAAATGATTATATATTTAAAAGAAAGGCCTCCAAATTTAAAGAAACCATATATATTTTTTATTTACTACAAGAAAACATTTTACAATTTTATTTATGCCACACCAGCATTTTTATATTTGTTCATGTAATACCTCTGCTTATTTTTTTTCATATTGAGAAAGAACACAAACTTTGAAGCTTCTTTTATATTAAAAGACCACAAATAAGTTTATAGAGAACAATAACACCAGCTCTCAGCATTTCTTTTCCAAGAGTCATAATTTCATCAAAATCATTTCTTATTCTTTGAGTCCTAGAGTTCTCATTCATCAAGTTTTAATTGACAGTGTTTCTTTTCCTACATGTTGTCTTTGGAATAAGGCCATTCATGAAAGCAGTTTAATTAGTGAGTCTGCCACTCTATTCAAACCCTGAATCAAGGCTCTATCTGATTTTAATTTATGTCGAAAGAAAAAATAAAAATGTATAGTCATTTGCAAGTATAATGTGATAACTGCTGTGTTTATTTCGTTTGTCTGGCATAAAAGGTTAGAAAAAGGTCATACATGTTGTTACGGGTTGCAGTTTAGGAAGTAATTGCTAATCATTTGTTTTGTTATGTTGCAAATAATTGATATGCCACTTATTTCTGCAAAAAAAATAGACTTGAAGTGGTTGGGATGTTAATCATTTTGATAGTATCTACTTAAAACATTGATCTGTTTTGACTTGTGCCTCTGAACTATGGGCTAGGCTGAGGGATATTAGTAATGGGGTAGGGCAAAGATATAATATCCTATCCAGTATTTTGTGACCACTTATTTGAAGATTACTGTGGGACATGAGGACCACTTGCTTTTTTCTGCCAAGATGCTACAAGTCTCCAGGTCACTTTAACTGTGTTTTTAAAACATTTTTAAGGAACAGAATTATTTTTTCAAATTAATTTTGTGAGACAGTCTATACATGACAAACACGAAGATGTAATACCAAGATTTGGGAGAGGGGATCTTGGAATGCCACCTGTTTGGCCCTGAGGACCACTGAGCACCTCCAGTAAGCTCTGTAGAGTGCCTCCAGCATAATTTAAAAGCCACTGACCTAATCCATTGTGGCTTTATTTAACATTTGAGTGATCTGTAAGGAATACAGTATTGGAGTCTGAACTGGAGGGGTAACTTGTAGGACTCAAGAAAGACTGTTTAAGGAAAATTGGCATAATAAAAACTGCTGCTGCTTACTTAATAATACAAGTAGGTTCACCTATCAGAGGAGATTAAGTAGTTGATAGTTTAATGCTAGGCATTTTTTATGATAATAAAGTAAGATGTCTTGTTATGACAGTTAATTGTGTTGTGTCATGATGCAGAATGACATATTTTGTTTCAAAAAATTGTATCAGAACCTTTGTAAGCAAATAGTCTAAGAAGAATCAGTCTTATTTTTAAATTGAACTTTTTGAAATTGGGGATACTATAACATACTGATAAAGATGCTTTTCTGTATTTCTAAAAAATCTAATTTCAATTACTACCATTGGCATATAAATATGCTTCCAAAATCCAAACAGGTCCATACACTTTACAGATTTAAACACTGGTATCATGCTTTGATTGAGTCATTCATTAAAATATTATCTATTGACTTATTTGATGATTCCAAACATGTGATATTGTATTGTGTTTTTATAATTATTTGAAATCTGTTCACTGATGCTTTGTAATGAGTTTATTAATTGTGTAGCCATTGCTACTTAGATAGTAACCCACTGAGCAAAGGCAGTCATTTATTTTCATCCTTGAAGTAGGGGAAGAAAATTATTAATTTATTAGCTCTACTTTCTCCTGCATTACTGATTTTGTAAGCGTTTTACTATGAATAATCTGTTCTCTTTTACTGTATTAAATGAGAAGGAAATGAACATTTGAGAACAGAAAAAAGTAATAATATACAAATAATCTAGTGCTATAAAATGCATTATAGTAAGGCACTTTTGGTGCCTTTGAGTGCACTATGCTGGAATGAATTTTATACTTGTTGCTCAGTAAATCTCAGTCACATGTTGGGTTTGAAACTGTTTTTTTAATTTAAAGTTTAATTTTAAAAGTGCCACATTTTAAAGTTACTGTCAAATACTATGTACTATTTAAAAAACCAACCCAAACTATTGTTAATGCTCTGAATGTTTTTCTTTGAAAATTTTAAGTTTAGAGAAGAAATTCTTTCATTTTTCTCCCCTTTGCTAAAAGTAAGAAAATCTGTAATATGTAAGTCTATGAATCTTTAAATAACTGAAAGAATTTTAGCAGTACTTTGTATAATAAAAATATTTTTAAAACTATAACTTGCCTTAGACCATGGGATTTCAGAAGGTTTTAATGAAAAACTCATCATCCTCATTAAAGAGTCTGGATAACTTCATCAGGTAGTAATTTAATATGTCATGAAGGGGCTACTCAACATTGGATCATCTACCATCTCAATAAATATGGATTTCATGGTGGCATTTGAAGCACATTTTGCAAACATTATGATGTTCTATTGTCTTGCTGAATTTTTATTATAACACTACCTCAAGACAAATGATAGACTGTTGGTAAGGTAAATTGGGTTTTCAATGTAAGGAACAAATAAAAATTTACAAATAGAAGTCATCAAATAATTCAACAGTGAGACCATACTGGACACAGATGTCAATTACTTCTGGACAATGTGGTAGCATGGATATTTCAGTCACTGGTAACATATGACAGGGTTAACACCCAATATGTTATTTGAAAGAATTTGGGTTGCAAAATTTGAAATTAGTTTATTTTGAGATTGGCTTTCTACATGGGCCAATTTTATGTCCGTTACCTAAAGCCACAATCGCCCACTCTAAAGAGTTAAAGGAGGAAAACACCCAACTGCCACACTAGAATTGCAGACTGAATATTCAAGCATTTTGGCATTTAATGCCTGCTAAGTTTTTGTCAGATTATATATAGATTTGATGTATATCATTACCTAGTAAATTTTTCTTGGGAATTTTTTATACACTGTGAAATTAGGCAAAGTTTTTGTAGGTCAAAGGAATTTCAAGTCGTTTTTAGACAAAACATATCCATGAGTGTGAAAAAACCTGTGTTGAAGAACAGATTACATTACACATTTACCAGCAAGTCAGTAAAAACTAGTGCTTATTTACATAGTCAATATAATTTAATGTTCTAAAAATAATATCTTCGATCTGCCCAATATTTAATGTAACATTCGAGATTTTTAAAAATGCAGCCACTCTTTTATGTAAACATTAAGATATGCCTGTGTTTCTTCAATGATACAGCCTCTTTATAATACATTTCTTGATTTTTGTGCACAGAATAGTATTGCAACCTGCTATTTAGCCTTTGGTGCCTTAGAATTATTATAAATATTTAACAATGTGTACATAATGTAAATACTGCCAAGAGATCAGTAAGGCCAGATATTTTCTCTATTCACTTTTTATTGCTCTTGCTTTCTATTGCTACCAAAGCCTCTTTTATCCAGCTTTGTAATAGTTCCAACATTGTAGCCAATGTAAATGTTTCCTTTCAATAAATCTGAATTTGTTTAACAAGTACGGTATATGTGGGCAGTATTTTGAAAACTCAGTTAGGCTTTAGATTCTCCTCTTGATGAATCTTGCTTCTAGGGACTATGTATTTGAAGGACCCAAGAAACTCTAAAAATGATGTTGCCCTTTTTATTTTTAAGATGAAGGAAAAAAAGAAAAAATCCTCTTTTCATTATTCCCCACGTCATTTCCATAGATTTAAATTGATTGTACGAGTGCCGTTTTAATTTCAAATTCTGTCAAGAACTATAGCATTGAAACAAAAGAATCTTTTGTGTTTGTTTATGTGTCAGTTTGTAACATCTGGACATAATATCTAAAGGAGCATTTCAAATGAACTGTCCTGAATTTTCTAAGCGTTTTTGACCTAAAAAAAATCAGAAAAATGATTTTTAAAGCACCACTTTTTATAAAATACATTTTATTGATTAACTGAATAACATCTTAGTCCGTAAATAAATATGGTTCTCTAAACCCATTAATAGTAAATATGTATGAGGAGCTTACTGTACATTCTTACAATAAGTAAATTTTTTTTTACTCATGATATAGTCATAACTGAGAAGCTTTAGATAGCAAACTTCTTTTGTTAGACTTGATTTCAGTTACTCTAGAAATACTTGTTGGGATTCTAGTATGCATTTTTGGCAGTCAGTACAAGGACTAGAGAGTATTAGATTTTATCTTGCCCTTAAGGAACCGTCAATTCTTTTGTAAAAAGAAAGCAAACACATGAGGAAATAATTTGAGGATAGTACAAGATGAACAATGCAGAATGGAAAAGACAAATGCGAGCAAAACTTGGGGGAAAGAACTAGGCATTGCATTAATTGAAATGAAAACTCCCTTTAATATCTTGAATCCTTAGATTAGTACTAATGAGTAATGTTAATATTATTAATTTCCATTTACTTATTCACCAGACACTTCACAATTCTAAAACAAAATCTAATACTCTTTTGGGCCTTATACTGACTGTCAAGGTGCGTACTGGGCTCTTAACAAGTATTTCTAGAGTGACTGGAATCAAGACGTCCTTCATTGTTGATAGTACATATATTAGAAAGCACTTAATTTTTTGTTGATTTTTCAAATTTTTAATGATGTTTGTTACTCCTGTGACACTTACCTGTCCTCCTCATGGAAGCTGGACAGAGCGTGGTTCTAACTCTTCCATTAGCTTCGTTTACCTTGCCCGGTCCCCCTACTTTTAATGGCCACTGGCTAGTCTGATAAAATCACCTGGTGCTTTTAAGAATCATACAGGGGGCTTTACTGGAAAGCCAATGTTTAGAATTACTTAATGTGTACTGAATTTATTTCACCTCTATTTCTGTTCCCAACTTCTGGGTCCCTCTTTTTAATTATTTCAAATAACAGTAACTTGTAATGCGGATCTAAGAAGACTGATGTTTTCAAACATAACCAACATGTATGTTTTTAAAAATCACGTATTCTTCATTTTCAGATAGATAAGAGAAAATTTTGATTAAACAGTTTCTCCTTTATATAGTACTTTATAATGTAGAAAACACTTGCATATCCATTGTCTTATTTCCTCTTCAAAATAACTCTTATGAAATGTGTTAGTAGGTATCCTGGTCTCACGGATGAGAAGCTAGTCACTTGCCAAAGAGGTCACTATGCTCCAAACCCAGCATCAAGGATTCTAAATCTCATCTCTGAGCTTTCTGATAAACCAGGTTTATTACTGCTGAGATCCCAGCTTGGAAAACTCATAGCAAACGTAAGAATTATAGGAGGCTAGTGGGAAGAGTCAATGAAGAAGGAGTGCTGACTGCCTTGAAGAGCTCTATCAGGGAAACCTGAAATACCATTGCATAGGCTGGATGTGATTTTATTCCAGAGAGCTTAGAAGGAAAGAAGTCTGTGCTTAATATAATTGGCAATGGGAAAATCATCATCAGCCCTTGGGTGAGTGACATGGAGTTTTGGAAGCATGTTGGCAGCTGTACGCAGAAAGAATTTCCGAGAGGGAGGCAGAAAGCAAGAAGAAATCTTACGTATCTCTTGTGGTAATTCTGACAGGAATGAAGGCTTAGACAAGAAGAACTGAGAAAAGAATGGATATAAGAAATAGGATATAGGATATAGGAAAAAGCAGTCAATTAGGAAACAGAGATCTTATTTATAATTATACAAACTGAGAATAATTTCCCCCTTGATTTTTTATTGGAGATCAATTAAGATTCTTCCATACCTTTTAGCATTCTGAGGACTGATGAAGACAAGTGACTTGGCTATTCTGGCTCTACGCTAAGAAGTCTGTGAGCACATACTGAGCCATATGAAGGGAAAGAAGAGAGAAAGAATATTCTGATTCACATAGGGACGTGTTTGAGAACAAATCTCCCCTACACCTGTAAAACCAGGCTTACTAAATACTGAGAGCTGTAAGAGAATGGTTGCAGTAGTGCAGTAAATCTCATGTCTGTTTTAATGTGATTTATTGTTTCCAAGATCTGTGTGTGTGTGTGTGTGTGTGTGTGTGTGTGTGTTTACGAGATGCATTCTAGCCTGGGGAACACTTAGCACTCACCACCCACGATGGTGACATCCTAATCTTTATACTCCACTTGAAAGACAAAACCCACTGTATATTCACTCCAACTCTGACCTGTAGTCTGATGACTCTTAAATCTGCAGCTCTTGCTTATATTTTTTCCTTGAGCTTCAAAATTACATGATCAAATACCTCCAAACAAACATCTCTTCCTGAATGTTCCAGGGATACCTCAAACAAACTCTAACCAATGTCCCCACCCCCCACCATTTTTTTTTTTTTTTTTTTTTTTTTATACAGAGTTTCACACCAGTTGCCCAGGCTGGAGTGCGATGGTGCAATCTCAGCTCACCGCAAACTCCTCCCAGGTTCAAGTGATTCTCCTGCCTCGGCCTCCTGAGTAGCTGGAATTACAGGCATGTGCCACCACACCCAGCTAATTTTGTATTTTTAGTAGAGACAGGGTTCTTCCATGTTGGTCACACTGGTCTCAAACTCCCAACCTCAGTGATCTGCCTGCCTCGGCCTCCCAAAGTGTTGGGATTACAGGCGTGAGCCACCGCGCCCGGCCTCCATCCCCCACCATTCTACTACTCTTCTTGCACTGTTATCATTGAACCAGTGAATAGCCACATCTTCCACTCATTTGCCCAAGTGGGAAGATAAATTATCCCCTATCCTCTTCCCTTTCACCCAGTCCCATCCTCCAATCAATAGCTAAGCCTTGTTAACTTTTCTTGTTGAGTGTCGATGGGTTTGACAATCTCGATCCCTCCTGTGACTTCCATTGTTAACATTCATGTAGGTGATAGCACTATCCTCCAAGCGGTTCTCTTTGACTGAGACCGGTACCCTTTACCGGGAACAGATTCAGCTAGCACATAGTACAGACTTATGATTGGTAAGATACTGAGTGCCTCTGTGTATTAGTAAATAGATACTATATCCAGTGTCATACCGCCCAGATGCAGCAACAAAAATGTTAGCTTAGCCACACACAGGACCTTGCTCCTGTACTTTGGTCCCTGCTAAATAGGCTATGAATGGCTCTACCTCCTTCCTGACCTGCCACTCTCTCATCAATGCTGAAACTAAAGTGATCTTACTAAAATGAAAATCCAATTCTGTAATTCCTTTGCTTAAAATCCCTTCAATATCTCCCGATTTCTCACTCAGTAAAAATTTCTCACCAGACTTTTCACACGTGACCCTTCGTGGTCAGGCCCCTGCTTCCTTCTCTTCCCTCTGCAGCCTCGTTTTTCACCATCACCTTTCACTCAGCATTGTGACCCCACTGAATTCTTGGCAGTTCTGAGAACAGCCCACTGCTTCCCACCTCCTCTCACTTGCTTTTTCTTTCTGCCCCACTCCCCATTTCCAATTTATACTTCTTTTAACTCTCCACTTATTCCCAGTCTAGACCAAATGGTCCTTCTAGATCTTTTCCAAGTATCTGGCCATAGTTCATCTATCTCACTTAGCACACAGTGTTGAAAAGGTTTATTGATCTGCCTGTTTTGTTTTCCTCTCTGGCTACCTGCCCTCCATGCCACCATGCACAGTTTATTTCCAGTACGGACTAAATGTTTGGGACTTAAGTGGATGTACACTTCACGGTAATACAAATGTCTATCTGAGAAAAACAGTCTTCAAATAAAGTGGCATTAAAGCTGAAAATCTTTAGATATGTCTTCTATTGGTACATACTAGATTCATAAATCTAAATAAATACCCATGGTGGGGACATGTCAAGCCAAGGTTATCGCTGTCCTAGTTACCATCATCACTATCATCCTGAGCATCATTTCCAGCTATGTCACCTGCAGGAAAATGTAGAAATCCCTTAATGCTGGTAACATATACACTGTCTGTCACTCTTGAAGTATGTATTTTCATTTTAACTTTAGATCAAAGAATACCTGGATTGGAAGGTCGCTATGAGGGCCCAGAATGAAACATAAAACTAGATACTTAGAAGTTTATAATTTAATGTCAGTCATTTGCATAACCAAAGGATCATTGCTTTGCTAAATAATTACCTTAAATAATGAGCTTCCCTAGCATACTTGAGTTCATTTACAGGTCATTAACTACTTGACATACAAGAGAGAGAGCTACTTTAAGCTATAGTACTAATATTCATTACCAATAAAAATAAATCATTGATGAAATTAAGCACATCTATAAGTCAATGGAAGTTTCTTCCAAAGGAATTTCATTCTTCTAACATAGTATAAATTGTAACTAATCAGAATTTTATTACACATTTTTCTCTGTCAACATCCAACTTAATTTTTGCAGCTCTGTAATTGGGAACATTTCTATTCTTTATGTGTTTCCTGGTTAACTTCTGGGATACATATTTCTTATTAGTTGTAGGCTTACAGCATAGTCAATTTTCTAGTTCTAATATACAGCAGCTCAGGAGTGGGGTAGCTTTCTGTAGTGTATTATTTGGATTCTTTTTCTTTGAGTTGTTGCCTGTTGCAAATCTACTCATAATTCAAGGTCAAGTTCATGTACTCTCGAGTACATGAATACTTGTACTTTTCATCTAGCCATAAAAGATGTCTCTCTGCTCCAAATACCTAAAACATTTTGTAGTTCTCCTGGAGCACTGATTTATAGTTACCACTATTTCTAGGGCATTTTGTGTAAAAAATTACATTCCTGAATGTAACACTCCACCACCACTAACAATTTCTCTCTGTTAATGTTATGCTTAATTCTATAAGTTTAATCTGTTAAATATTCAGTGTTTAACTTTTTAAAACCTTGTAATTAAATAGCATTTTACATTTCAATTAGTAGTATTGAAGGAAGCGACAAAGAGTGAGTCCAGGCCAGGTGCGGTGGCTCAGGCCTGTATTCCCAGTACTTTGGGAGGCCGAGGCAGGCGGATCTCAAGGTCAGCAGATCAAGACCATCCTGGCCAACATGGTGAAACTCTATCTCTACTAAAATACAAAAAATTAGCCGAGTGTGGTGGCACGTGCCTGTAGTACCAACTACTCGGAAGGCTGATATGTGGGAGTCACTTGAACCTGGGAGGCTAACGTTGCAGTGAGCCAAGATCACACCATTGCACTCCAGCCTGGTGATGGAATGAGACTCCGTCTCAAAAAAAAAAAAAAAAAAAAAAAAAGAGGGAGCTCAGACACTTTGAACTGAAGGCAACCACAGTCTCTTTACTTCCCTGATACTTTCTCCACTTTTACACCACCGGAATGATTTGTAGGGAGTAACAGGGCAGAGTTACCATTGAGCCCCATACTATAACAGTTTAATGAATAACAGATCCACCACTTTTGTTTCATCTTCTCTATGGGAGTTTCCTTAATTTTTTGAGGGTAAAATAGATACTTTGTTCCTTGGTCCTAAGGCAAGATATGAAGTTGCTTATTGACTCTCAGAAAACACCTGACAAATGCACAGGTTTCCTTTCAATATATGGAAGTTTAAAAAATATACATGTGAGCAAACATTAAATTTCATAAGCATATTGATTTTGTTTTATAATCATCTGGTGTCATCCATTTATAGAGATCAAGCATGCTATTTTCGCCTGCATTTTGTGGGTTTGGAAGAGTGTGCTAGCACATTTTCCCATCAAAATAGCAGTGACAATTTCTTAATATCTTACTTCTGTCCGAGGCACGACCATCCAAAGTCACCAGGTTGAAAACCATTTCTGTTGCCTGCCCCATCCACTCAGTCCCCATGAACTGTCAGGTATCTATGCAAAATACCCCTGACTGCCCAGGACTGGAACAGCATTTGTCAGCTGTAATGTTTTCAGTTATTTATTCAAAACTCTATTTTAGTCCGTGACATGTACCAAGCTCTGACTAGTGTTTTCTAAAAGCTCATTTTTCGAAAAGTAGTTCTTGCCTTAAAAAGACTCTTCAGTCTATAAAAGAATATATATGAGAAGCGTTACAGTTCAGTATGATGCATGATATCGTAGGGTAGGTACATGGAAGGAAGCCTCTCACTGAACCTTGAAGACCTTGTCAAGGTATTGTCCTGTGAAATAAATCTTGTGGCTTTCTTTACTATAGAGACCACACATCCTTGCATGTAAGCCATCTATGAAGAAACTAAATGGTTCTCTATCTTTTTTTTAAATGTGTGACAAAATCACTTCATATACCTTTTGTTTTCAGTCAAGCCGGGGTTCCCACTAATTCCGAATGTAAAAACTGTAGACTTTCCTAATGCTATGCCTTTCTTCACTCTGTTTCCCTTTGATTTGAATCATTCTGCCCGTTCTCACTATCAGAAGAATTGATTTTAATCCTCCTTCCTTAAAATCTCAAAGGGAGTCCTATTTCCTGTCTGAAGCCCCTCACCGGGCGCAATCTTTCTTCCCTACAATCTCATAGCTATTAAAGATCTTGCGTTGGGGGACATCTGCTGTGAATAACAGCACCAGCATTTCTTCCACAAGCCTAGAAGCTCTTTTGGGTAAGAAACTGTATGTTTTTGTTTCCTGGTGTCCTCCACCACCCTAAGTAAGTAGTATGTTATCGGCAAGTATGTTTGAGTGAAAAAACTTCTAAAAGGTAATTTGAAAACTTTGCAGGCAAAGCAGTATTATTGTATGCCATCATCCCATTCTTACGTGATTTCTGCCCTTCCACACCAATGGCAGCAAACCAAACTGAGGACAGATAATACATCTAAGCTCTGTTTTACAAATTCAGTATAGCAAAATGGCTGCCTTTTGTGCAGATAGCAACTGGAAATCCCCTCTCAGAAAAAAGGGAAAATGTCAAACCTCAACCTGAGATCTTGGTTGTTCTTCATGTTTCCTATTTTGCCTTGGAAATACAGCTGTCTGATGCCTTCCTCACAGCAAAGCCTGACCAGGCCTGGCTGAGATTAACATGTTTGTTGGCTGCAGAAGTGAGAGTGAAAAGGAGAAGCTAAACCCTGAGACTCTCCTTTCTTGGAGAGCTATGCGGCCTTCAGTCCCCGCTGGCTCCTGCCCTCAGCTGCACTGGCACAAACTTCCTGTTTTAGCTTCCTTTATGAAAGTCTCAAGAGACTCACTGAAATGGATATTTTGGTCTCCATGTGGCCACTTTTTCTTCTGCAGGTGAAAAAAGTAGGAGTCTTCAGAAGGCTTCCCCAACTAGTTTTCTTGGAGAAGAAAACGTCTAGGGTTTTCTGAAGGCAAAATTGGAGAAGCCCTCGGAAAACCCTAGAAGAGCTGCTGTGTATTTTCCTTTGTTGATGTGAAGTGAGAAGCTGGGCACCAGGAAGGAGGGTAGAAGCCTGAATTGTATTCATCACACAGGCCACAGAGGAGGGAAGCCCAGGCCAAAAACAGGAGAGCGAGGGAGAGCGAGGGAGAGAGAGGGAGAGAGAGGGAGAGAGAGGGAGAGAGAGAGAGCACACGGAGGCCTCTGGGATGATCTGGGCCCCCTCTGAAACCAAGAAGAGTGTCAAGAGAAATTTGTTTCTCAGCCCCCTCCTTAGAAGCCCCATATGAACCCTGACTCTATTCCACACTTATTTTTCATGCTAATTTTTATAAATATTCAACCTTTGTTTAAATGCTTAGTAACTTGCTTGGTTGTCTTCAAGCAACTTACTTTGTCTTAGTAACTTGGTTGTTTATCTTGCTTGGTTTTATTCCTTTGAAATTGTCTAGCTATTCAAGTCAAAAATATTACATGTTTATTTTTCTGCGATTTTTCATTGTATTTATCCATATACATAAGCTTTTTCCTCCGTGTGACTATAACACACGTTTACCCACACCCTCACCTCCACAACTGCCCTGCAAGCATCTGTGCTGCTGACATCTTCTCAAAAACATCAGTCTGGAAGGTGACAAGGTGAAAGGTTGGCCCACGTTGGGTTGTGACACTGTTGACAAAGTGTCACCATCTTAGGAGTTGCAGACAAAAGGCAAGAAGTGTGAGCACAGCTTAGGAATCCAGCAACCAGCACGATTTTCTACATGACCACCAGCAGACCCCACAACAACAGAGAGATCAAAGTGAAAAGGTTTAAAGGCAGTGATGGCGGCTGACGTTTAATAAAGGTGGCAAAGACAAGAAGGTAAATATTAAGTGCAGGCTACAA
The DNA here is from genome assembly GCA_963573385.1 of Cacajao melanocephalus. Classification (NCBI taxonomy): domain Eukaryota; kingdom Metazoa; phylum Chordata; class Mammalia; order Primates; family Pitheciidae; genus Cacajao; species Cacajao melanocephalus. The sequence goes on from CAUYLG010018555.1 coordinate 36,637, forward strand.
GATAGCAACTTCTCTTCACTATGGAACTATCTAGTGTATTCAGCTTGACAAAAAAAACCTATAATTCACTTATTCACCTTCTGTTTTCCTGGAAGGTGTAGAATGGGATGTTGGGCACCGAGTATGCATGAGATACTCTAATTAATTATACAGTTTTTTCTGAGATTTTTTCGACTCTACATAATTTGATCTCTCCCGTCCAACCTTATCTCCTATAACCTCTCCCTCTCAACTCCCTGAATTGAATCATTTTCCTTTTTTCTCTCAATACAACTTGGGTCTGTTCACTGTCAGGAGGCCCCCGAGTCATATCCCTTGCTTAGAGGGTCCTCTTTCTCTGTCCACCAGTTACTAGACTCCTGTAAATACCCGCAGGCCCAAGCTAAGATCCGCCCCCTCCATGAACTCTTTTCAAACTATAACCACTATTGTTTAGAGGGGCTTTGTGAGTTTTATGTTCTTTCCTAATATTTTTTAAACTTCTAGGCAGAAGGAAATTTATACTTTAGATTTCTGCAAAGGTCAGCAGACAGCAAGAACTCAATAAATAATTATTGAATGAGCAAACTGAGCTGACCAGTTAATTGAATGTTAAGCGAATGAGAAAGTTAGGATTTGAGAAAGACTGGATATGTAGCCAAAAAATGTCTGTATTAAAAACATTTAGTCATTCCTACCTCTCTGCCCACACAGCACTCGTATATACTTCTGCTTAAAGTTTTCTCACTAATGTAACTGCTCATTCAGTGATGTCTCTTTGTGTTTTGTGAGATCGAAGCCCTGGAGTTATTCATCTCTCTCTTGTCCTTTAGCCCTGGGCTTGATACAGACAAGGCACTCAATATACCTTGATAAATGAGCTGGTTACCCAGTGAAAAAATGAATTAAGTGAAAACAAGATCAAATTTGGAGGCCTCTAAGCAATACCTACTCACATCTATAAGGGAACTATGTCCTTTATTGAAAATACTCCTGTGGGCCCCAGGAGAAATACATCCTTGGACTAACAAGGATAGTTAGGATGTGGATGCCTAGAGGAAGGATGGGGCAGGCATTCTAAGTAATGGAATCTATATGAAAGCCTTCGTGAGAGTGGAAACCCATAAAGTGTGCAAGCATTAGGAAAGGGCATAGTTTCCATTCATTCTATTCAATAGTGCCAGGATTTCTGTCATCTTAGCCTGGCGCACTCTGTTTATTTGATTTTGCCTTTCCTGCCGCTGGTGGCTTCTCTTATTGTCTCCACTCTCCTCTTGAACTCCAATTATTCCAAAATGCAAACTGAATGTGAACGGAGAATGAGAGAGCCAGGAATCAGCCTAGAGGCCAGGATGCTGGGTGAAGGGCTTATTTCTCCTGATTGAATGAATCAGGGATGAAAATGAGGGCATTTTCTAACAGGATACAGTAAGCAATTTGAAGCATTTCGCTACCTCTGAATACTTTTTAAAAATAGGAATAGCTACTGTGGCCCAGGTACTCTGCTGGGCACTGGGGGGATGAATGGTGAAGGCGCCTCAACCCTTGCCCTTCAGCAGTGTGCAGACTCTGCAGTGCTTTCAAATAAGGATGACGATGATGACCAACACTATGTACAAGGCATTGTTCTCAACATTCCATAGGGCCTTAGCTCATTAATACTTAAAATAATCTTTTAGGTTGATACCATTATTATCCTCATTTTATGTATTAGAAGACCAATGCAGAAAGACACAGCAATTTGCCCTAGGTCACATATTCAGCGAACAGTGGAGTCAAAGCCATCCAACTCAAGCTCACATTTTTAGCAGCTCTGTGATTTTGTCTCCCTCACTCTCTGCTCAGCACAGTTCCAAGCACAGAATCCACAGGCCAAAATGTTTACTGAACTGAATCACTTTGTATGCAGTGTTCATACAATCTCTCCATCCATGTTTTCTGAACTAATTTTGGCATTCAGAACAGCTCAGAAAAAGACGTTGGCCAGGGAGAAAATCCTTATAAAAATAAGAGGAACAGCTGCTAATCTAAATGCTACTCATAACACTTAGAGAGTTTTGCCAACAAGTTCAGCAGAATCTTGGAAATGTCTGCTCCAGAAAAGCTTGCAATCAATTCCAATGCCCATCCCATGCCCAGATTGCACAAAGTAAATCCAATGATCTTCTCATAGAATGGTGAGTGCAACATCTGCAAGAAGGGCGGTTGGGAGAGACTAGGTCCTGCGAAGTACAACAGAATGAAACCTGGAAATTGTCACAACAATTTACATCATCTAGAATACAGTAACACTGATCATCCTCAGGACTATGAAGCCTTGGAATGATATCAGATTTATGAGGCCTAAGGCAAAACACCACAGAAAATACAATATGTATAAAGAACTCAAATGCCCACAAGGGAAGTGAAAGCTATGTCCTGCTTATTTGATATCATGTGATAAAACTGCCATTCAAAGGGTCTTCCTGTGCAGCAGTTTGTCAGAGTTGTGGAGGAAACCGTGAGATCAGAATGATTATTTTGTAGTTGTTTCATTTATCTGTTAAGGTAATCAGGATGTATATTGGCCACTATAATGGACAGTTGCCACAAAAGGAGTTAGGAACACAGAGATGAAATAGAATGAAGTGCTCAGACTGTTGATGAAGGCTGAGAAACTTTTTCTGATTTGTTCACCACTGTTCCAATCCTGGGCATTTTTGCCTTAGGATCCATTCTGCACGCTTCCTCTGCTGTGCTCTGTATCACTGGGTGAGCCAAACCTACAGATGACATTTCTCAGGCTCTTTTAATCGCAGGCTTCCAAATAAACTAATAACAATGGAAAGCACTAATAGACTGAAGAACAGAAGGGAGCAGCCAGGGTTTTTCTACCTCAGTTGCTTCCTGTGGTGGCCTCTCCAACAGAAACTGTTTCTCCTTCATGGTTTCAGGTAGCTTTCATAGGCAGGTAGCCATGGTTCCAGTTCATGAAGGGTGACCCTGGCTCCTGGGTTCTTGCAGCATCACCTCTTTCAATTTCTCCAGTCTTGGGATGCTAGTGGTTCCTGTTATTATTAACTTCTGGCTGCTTCCATGGGCCTTGTTTGGATTCCAGTCTCCTCTATCACCTGAATTACCAATACTCCACTTTAAACCTCCTGTGTTGTAAATACTCAAAATACTTTCTATTTAGACCCTGATTAAGGTAACTGCTGTATTTCTTGTGCCTAGAACAGAGCCTACCACATTTATTTGTGAGTCTACCTCCACCACCCAAACACACACATTTTTTTTTCTTTTTGAGACGGAGTCTTACTCTTTCACCCAGGCTGGAGTGCATTGGTGCAATCTCGGCTCACTGCAGCCTATGCCTCCCGGGTTCAAGCGATTCTCCTGCCTCAGCCTCCCGAGTAGCTGGGATTACAGGCACAGCTACCATGTCCAGCTAACTTTTGTATTTTTATTAGAGACGGTGTTTCACCATGTTAGCCAGGCTGGTCTTGAACTCCTGACCTCAAGTGATCCACCTGCCTCTGCCTCCCAAAGTGCTGGGATTACAGGCATGAGCCACCACACCTTGCCCTACCACATATTTAAATGAACAAACAGATAAATGGGATGAAACGGTTGTACAGGTTATTATAACATATATACATTATACATGAGTAAATGGATATGAACTACAGGAACACAGAAGAAAAAAATTCTTGGCATGTTTGAGAGTTTAGGAAAATCTGAATTTTGAAGAAGAAATTTTCAGGTGAACAACAACAAATGCTTTTCAAGTATCAGAAAACACAAACAGAGGTAAAAAGACGAAAAAGAGAAAGGTATGAGAGCTCAGGAGGCTACTTAGTATTTCCTCATAAGTAGTATATAAAATTACTGTCTGAGTATTGTGGGAATTAAATTAAAAGATGATCAGGTATCGACTACAGAAGAATTCATGTCCAACCCTTATAAGGAGTTTAGATTTATCATGCTGAATTTTTGAAAAATGACTAGCAAGGAAATTACATAAGAACACATAAAAAAAACCTGATATCCATGATATGCATGTTCTAAAAGCAAAACAAGCGTTTTATAATCAATGAATGTCTACTTTTTTTTTGTTTATTTTTTATCATAAAAAGCAACTTGGGGCAATATTTTATCTAGTTAAAAATGATTTTCAATGGCAATGGATATTTCAGTTTGAAGATGCTTTTATGAATACTAATTAGTTAATAGTTTCAGATTTTACGAGGTTCTATTACAATAAACATCAACCACCTTTTGTTTTGTTTTTAAGCACCGATGCATCATCTTATAATGTCAGAGATGTGCCCCTTAAACAGGCTGCCAGATGGCTGCAATATGACAGTCGCCTAAAACTCCACAAGAATGTCATCTACAGACTAAAATTATATCGAAATTGGGAAAGAAGATGACAGGTTATTAGGAAGCCGTGTTTTTACAACTGTGTTAATCTGGAAGGTTTACTAAGTTTACGTTATAGCCCCAGTTGCTGTAAGGAATACCTGATTCATCGTCTGTGCATATGGAGGAGGAGGAGCCAATAACGACTTGGATTGTGAAGCACAGAGATGATGGCACCACCTGTTTTGAAAGATTTTAAAAAATATTTTATTGACTCCTTACCATTTCAACTTTAGATAGGATTGGCTTAAATGCCTAGGTCAATGCATTGTGGAAATCCAAAGCCTTACTCAAGATTTCTACAGACTGTTGATGAAAAGAGGTCTCCTTCACCTCCTGGATGCTGATGTGTATGATTTCTGTGCTCTTAAATCCTTTCAACTACCTGTTACTGGGGTTTCCTCACTGGCTCTTCATCAGCTATCCATGCTACTATATTTCAGCTTCCTCACTTGAATACTTAATAAGGAGTTTAAATAATACAATTTCCAGATTCTTAAACGAGTATCTCTTTATTCTAGCTTATCTACCATGTCCCATCTTAACTCAAATGAGGACAAAGCTTCTCAAAAAAGTTAACTCAGCATACAGTATCAACGTAAGTCACTGTGTCATCAGGGATATTGCCATGGTTTAAATATCTTTAGGTTCTGGATCCCTTGAGAATCTGATGAAAGGATTTGACTATCACCTCAAAGAAATCCACGTGGGGAATAAACTGGGTGTACAATATTGGGACGTGATGGACCTTTCTAAAGTCCAACCATAGACCAACTTTGTGAGGTCCATGGACCCATGTTGGATAGGAAACTTGCACTCCTGCTCCAGAACGAGTGCCCACCATCACCCTAACCCCACTTGGTTGCTATGCTACCTGGAAATGCTTGCACAAGTGCATTGATACAGAATGAAGGATACATCTGCTGATGACAAACTCTCTTAGTTTTCCTTTATCGGAGAATGACCTTCATTCTGGAGTGTTTCCAGTGGAGATCCAAGGATTCTGGGTTAAGAGTTCCCTTTTTTCAGCACTTCAAAACGTTTGCTACTTCCATATGGCTTCATGACTTCTGATAAGAAGTCTACTGTCATTCAAATTGCTTTTTCCCTGTAGATCAGGTGTCATTTATCTTGAACTACTTTTAAGACTTTTTGTCTTTGCTTTTCGGAAGTTCAATTGTGATGTATCTTAGCGTGTATTTATTTGGGTTTATCCCATTTGAGACTTACTTCACTTTTGGTGTCTGTAGGTTTGTTATTTGTTGAAATTGAGAGATTTTCATCTGTTATTTTTTTGAGTACTTTTTCAACCCTGCCATCTTCTTCCTGTCTTCAGAAACCCACAATGACATGAATGTGAGATCTTTTTCTTATAGTCTCATGAGTCCCTGAGGCACAGTTCATTTTTTCATTTTATTTTCTCTGTTGTTCAGATTGGGTATTCCCTATTGTTCTCTCTTTCAGTTCACTGATCCTTTCCTCTGTGTCCTCCATTCTGCTATTAAGATTTTTATTTCAGTTTTGTATTGCAGGTCTAAAATTTCCATTTCTTTTTTTAAAAATATCTTCTATTTCTCTGCTGAGACTATTTCTTTGTGACAGTTTCTATTTCTTCATTTGTTTCAAGCATGCTCATAAGTACTCACTGAAGCATTTGTGTAATTGCTTGTTTAAAATTCTACTCTCTCCGCCATCTAAATGTTGACATCTCTCTTTTTCATTCAGTTTGAGATATTCCTGGTTCTTGTGTGAGAAATGATTTTTAATTGAAACATGGACATTTTGGGTGCTAAGTTATAAGATTCTGGATTTAGCTAAAGCCTCTATTTTACTTTTAGCTGTTTTCTCCTCACATCTCTTTGGCTGGGGAATGAGGGGTGCTACCTCCTCAGTGCCAGGTCAGGTAGAAATTCAGGTTGCCCACTCAGTCTCTATAGAGACTTGAGCAGGTGGATTTCTAGCTACTGTTGGATGAGCAGGGAGCTCTGGCTCTCACTAGGACTCCATGAATGCCTTCCTGGCTGAGAGAGGCAAGAGTGCCTTGTTACTGCTTTCCACATAACCTTCACTGAGTGAGTGAGTAACCTTCACATGGAGGAGTGTTGTCCTCACCATCACTGGGCTTTAATGGAAACCCTGACCCTACTGAGTATCCTTGGATGCCACTCCAGTAGGGAGTGGAAAGGGGTACTTTATGCCTGCCAGATGAAAATGAAGTCTAGGCCCCCAACAAGGTCTGTGGTGTGTGCTTGTGAAGAACAGAGTGATTATTATCTAAAACTTCTCTTTCATGCTAAGCTACCCCTTTTTTGGTTCTATGACTATGGGGAACAGGCCCTTGTTTGGGTTCCATTTGTCTGTGTCTGTTGATGTTTCCAGGTTACCAGCTTTTTCAGCTCCAAATCCAGAATATAGGAGACAAAAATAAATCCTAGAGAACTCACCACTCTTTTGTCACTTAAGTTCCCAGGTCTCTAGCCAGTCTGCCATCTTTTTTCTACCTTTCACGGACTTCTTTTGTTTGTTTTACGGATAATGGTTTTTAGCTGTACTTAGTCAAGAAATAGGGAAAATAGGTCTACTCCATCTTCCAAGAAGTGGAAGTCCACTGATTTCTCATTTTTGTGAGATTTTTGTTTTTATTCTTTCATGAATGTTGTGCTTAAGATATTTATGTTTCTAACTCTTGAATTATCATTGTTATTTTTATTGTTTAAGACTATTAACAATGCCATACTGGTGCAAATATTTTACGGGCTTTTTAATGGACTTGAATTTCAGTTATAATGTTGATACATAAAAGTTTTAATATTTATGCAGTCAAATCCTTTATGATTTTTCCCTTACATAAAGTTTCAAAAGTTTCTTTTTCCAAATATCAGATAAATATTTGTCCATATTTTCTTTTAGATTCTAAAAATGACTTTGTCATTTTCTTTTATTTTTCATCCTTTTGTCTATCTAAAATTAATTTTGTCATATCATCTCAGGAGTGAATAATTTTTAACTATGATTTTAGGAGAGGAATTCCTGACTGCATGAAAGACTTGACAACATTTCCAAGTATCCTAAATCCAGTACAAGATCTTGATGCAATAACAAGAGAGTGTGACGTTTACTTCCCACATGGATTAACATCAGTACTTCCTAACCATGCATCTGCATTCACTTCAGTTCATGATGAGGATGATAAGAAAGGAGACTTGCCTGAGCTTTCAGTAATGTGCTTTAGCACCATAGGAAAATGGCAAAGTTGAGAAGCCTGCATGGATGATGGATGATGAGTGATGCTGTGAGCTGGACTATTTGAGGATATTGGTTGAGGCATCAGCACCTGTTATTCAACATAACATTCCAAGCTCAGCAACAGAACGTAGCGCTGCTGAACTATTAATGAAGTGGTTTGTTTCAAGCACCTTGATTCAATTTCAAGCAAGATTTGGAAGACAAGCGTGTGTTATGGCTCCTTTGGTTTCCCTGACAAATGTTAGTCTTTATTAGGAACCAAGGTCATTGGCACTTATTTGGAAGCAGGGGACTCTGGCCATTTCCCAGATGCAAATGGGGCAGTGTGGTGCTGCCATCTTGAGACACCAGGAAGAGATTCCTAGTCGCAGGCACGCCACTAAAATAAACCTTTTAGAACTCCCTGCTATGGCTTGTTCCCTGGCTCCTCACCCCATCTTTTGTGGTTCTAAGCCTTCACTAAAGCCATAGACTGAGTAAAACAATTCTTCTGTGCTTAATGCATCAGGTAAGGAAGAGAGAACTCATAACTCTGTATCAACTAGAGTAACTCAGAAATGAAGTCACAGAAGGAATCTCATTGCTGAAGAATAACAGGTATATTAATATTAATCATGACAGTTATAAAGATGTCATAGAAATATGGAAGAGATTTCTGAGATACACTAAGTAAACAAAATCAACATGCAAAATAATGTGCTCACCATATAAGAAATAAAGTCAAAGTATGGTAGTAGTAGCTTGCAAGTGATTTTCTTCTCTTTCTTTTTTCTAAACCTTATGTAATATTGAGTATTTAGAAGATATCCTAAAAATGCATTTTTACAGTTTCTATTAATTAAGTAAGGGGAATTATACAAAAGAGGGAGTTACCTTGGTGTCTGTTCTTTGTTGCTGCTCCCTGGATTTACAGACCAAGTGATTTTAGAGTAGGGCCTATATAAGCTAGTTTTCTGGCAATAAAATATTGTTTTATTGAAGGTTGCCTCATCATTGCCTGTATTTTTATTGCTACACAACCCAAGAGTGGATTAAAAATACATCAAATGTTATAGGGCTTTATAAATTTCAGCATTATTTTATAAGCAATGCCCAGATTGAGGAGACTATACGATAAAAGAGCTTCCACTACTTCCCAAAGCAGCCCCTCTGCTGCTGTCTCTGAGCTGTGTGAAGGATGTTTAAAACCAATGAAATAAGAAAGTATCAGCAGTAGAGATTTATTTTTTGGGGGTGTGCTTTTCACAGAGGGACTGGCCAGGAAATTTAGAAGACAGAATTTCTTTGGGGCCAATTTCTTGGCCTTCAACCACACCAAGAATTAGTTGGGAAGAAAACCCCAGAAGCATTCCATTCTCTAGAAGGCAAATTTTGGTGCAGTCGAAAGGCAGATCTATGGCCATTGTGTATCTCCAGGGCGAGTTAGTTTCATGCTTCACAGTGGGAACAGTTAGCAAAGCCCAAGGATTATTTGCAAGTTGGGAACAGAAACTATATAAGTAGTTGCAAAAGAAAAACAGAAACTTCATAAGTAGTACATAAAAATGAAGATGAACACAGGTGCTGCTGGGACACACACAACACACAAACACCCTCAAGGCAGGGGTGGGTGGAGGTTGTAAAAGTATTTGGCAAACAGAAAAGAAAAGCCTCCTGGAACCAAAGGAAGGTTAAACAATGTTTAAAAAAGAACAGAAGCTAGAATGGTGGGGGAGAAGGAGGGGGAGAAAAAACGTTTGACACCAAGTCCCAGTCCTGTCCCCAGTTCTCTGGGTAAACATTGGTCTATTCTCTCTGAAAATCAACCAATGCAGACTTTTCTAACACCTCATGAAGAGTCTGTATGTGTATGTGGACAGAATCTTAAATATGAAGGCTATCTGTTTATTTTATATTTATCAAGCAAATACACTATTTGTTACAAGTCTTTGTTAGGCAAAAGTCTTTCAGTTCTATAAAAACTTGTGAATATTGCCACAAACTATCATGATGATAGATGAGCTGATGCCTATAGAATACTACTTGACTCTTCCAGAAGAAAGGGAAGACAGAAGATTGGAGGCATCTCAAAAAGAAAGACATCACATTTCTATTTCTTACTTGGTTCTCCTAAGTGCTTTATTATTGTCATCATACGTCACAGTTACGATAAGGAGGCTCATGGACTTGCCCAAGGCCACAAGCTAAAGCAGCTGAGCTAGGAATTAGAGCACAAGTTCTCTGCTTCCTTGATCTCAAATCAGGTTTAACGTATTTATATTCAGTTGCATAAATACCATACAGAAAAACCACTCTGGTTTCATTGCTTCAGTCACTACCCCAAAGGGGGACAGCCCTCTGGTACTGATCACTGGACACCCATGACAGAACACAGCCAATTCTCACTTCTGTGTTGTGTCAGCTTCCACTGAGGTCATTTTAATTCTATAGCTGGACCTTTCTTCTTATGCTCCCTGATGGGTAATTTACATGGCAAACCGGAGCCTCCTATTAAAAATATGCACACAAATTTTTCCAGTAAAACTACACTATGTATTTTTAGTTTAGAAAAATGAAAAGGCTAACATAAATTTTCCAGACCAGTATTTCTTTAGGAAACATTCACCTACCCTTTTTTTTTTCCTGCTTGCCTCATTATTTTTCCATATTAAAGTAATCCTTAAATGCCAGCAGGATTCTGGTATGTGTCATTATTCACCTGACACTTTCTTCTTGTTGGGACATTCTAATTTGCGTGCAATTGCGTTATTCCACTGTTGGTGTCTTTATCAAATTCTGCAAGTGTTAATGTTGTATCTGCCACGATAACATTCAAATAGTAAAAACAAATAGTGGAGGCTTGAAGCTTAAAAAGTAATCAAAGAGATACTTCTCTTCTAAGCTGTTTTCACCTTCAAATCCATTCATATTTCTTTTAGCCTGAAGTGAGTTTCACAGAGAAAGAATAGAAGCAAAAAAATGATTGCATTTAAGGAAGTTTTTGTCTACGCAGTTTCTCCACTTTCTACTTTTATTCGTTCTTCTTTGCTTTTTATTTCTTTTATCAATTTCCCCTCAACAAGGTATTCTTTGAAATGCTTTGAATGTGCCATTTGCAGTATATTGAAAGGGTGAAGTTGACAAATATGTTTGCTTTGACAAGATTGATTTTTTTTTACCTAGGGTTCCATGAGTTGAATTCCTAATGCAGCGTCGTTCCTCTTATCATTCTCCTGGCCATTCACTCAGAAAAAAAGAAAAATAAAGGCTAAATTTTCAGATTTAAAAATGCATCATGGTTGTTCTCCTAAATTGAGAGCCTGAGGCCAAGTTTGGAGGGGCTTAAGAATGGAGCCAGCAGTCTCAGGCTGAGTCATTCACAACATGTGCCCCCTGGGACCTCCTAAATTGTCTTGTGGGCACATGGCTTTGTACAGTTTTGAGAATTTGGATGTGGGGAGCATACAAAAGAAACTTGAGATAATGGTGACAAGTGGATTGGCTCAGCATGCAGCGAAGTTTTGAAAGGAAAGAGAACAGTGGTAGAAGGTTTAACATTCAGTCCAGAGTGTCCCTATAGAAACACTCACAAGTCACTCTAAAGATGATTCTTAAACTCTACAGGCCTGGCATGGAGTACATAAAAATGACCACACATTATAACAAATTACAAACCTTCTTAACAAGTTCAGTTTCTCTTTGAGTAAAATAGATTTCTTACAATATTGTACTCAGAAACTCCATGTTCAAATTCTCGACATTTTGCCTGTCCTAGAACTGCAGCTTCTTTCTGCATGTGATAACAATTTGCTCTTATATTTTGCAGGTAGAGTGGTGGCAATGCACTCTGCCTTTTGCCTAGTTTCTGTTTATCTAATTGAAATGATGTTTATATTTACTCTTCGCTCTCCTTACACAGTCTAAAAGTAAATGGCCAATTTATGTTTTTGGTTCCCAGAACAAATCAATCCGGCTACCTTGGGTTTCAAATACCACTTTGGTGTTTGTTGTTGTCGGCTTTGATTCATACTTCTTATCAGTTTCCAAGTAGAAACATCACTGCTGAAAGATCCACTGAAAAGTGCTATCTTTGTCATTCTGCTTATCTGGTTTGGCTTGATCCCATGATATAGCTGGTCTCTGTAAACCAACAGTTCTCCAAGTGTGATCCAAGAACCTGTCTGGGTCCCGGAAAACCTTTCAGGAGTCTGTGGGGTCAAAATTATTTACACAATACTACTAAGATGTCATTTGCCTTTTGTACTCTCACGCTCTTCTGAACCTACTACAGCATTTCCCAGAGGCTGCATGGTATGTGATAACTCAAATCAACTGATTTCATTCATATCAGCTCAAATGCAGAGCAGATATGAAAATCCAGCTGTGTTCTCTGGCAGGCATTAAAGAAATTTGCAAATAGGTAAAACAATGCCACTCTTCTCACTATCTTTTATTTGGAAAATAGTTATTTTTCTTTAAAATGTTATTTATGTTAATATATAACAGTCATTTACATGATTTTTAAAGGAAGGAATTAATAAATATTTTCTAATTTTTCAGCCATAGTTGTTCTTAGGTAAATATAAAAATAAATAAATAAAACCTATAAGAGCCAAAGCTTTTTTGAATCCTCAATAATTTGGAACCTGTTAAAGTGCAACCAAAAGTTGGTGAACTGCTGCTCTGCTTCCTCTACCCTCATTTAATCTCCTATTTCTTTATTTTGCCTTTGAGTGGCTGAATCTTATTTATGAAGTACACATTACATCTTTTTCTTTTATTTTGTTCACAGACGCAGATTCTTCCGCTACCCCCAGGCTCCCTCATGGAGCATAGCCAGAGGTTTCACCAACTCAGTTACACTCAGTGGAATATGACACTGGAAGAAAACAAAAGAACAGGAGTAGTGTAATAGAAAGAGCACTGGATGTAGTTAGCAGGTGTGGGCTCTGGTCCCTCCACCAGGGACGCAAATTAATGTCCCTTGTCTGTAAAGCGAGAGAAAAGATGATTTTAAAACTGCGTACCACAGATCTTTAGCGATCTGAAAATGTGACAATTCCAGTGGGTAAGTGAGGCAACTGGATGGGTAACTTCACCCTTTCCCAATTCAACTAAGCAGAGCCACTTCTATGTCGTCTTATGTATCTGTGTTCAGAGTAAGACCTCATCTGATAAAAGAAAGTTTGCATAAAAAAAAATTTAGAAACCACCTGTCTAGGCGATTCCTGAGGGCCCTTTCAGCCATAACTTGCCAGAAAAGCATCGGTTCCTCATATGAAAATGTGTTATTCCTATTAAGACAATGTGATTTTTATTTTTTGTTATGTACTTTGTGAGTTGAGGAAGGTCCTCAAATGAATTTGAGATAGAAGCCATGCACAGATCTTATGTGAAAACGGCCTGGAGAGAATTTTCCTGCACTCTCTTTGTGATCAGTGCTTCTTCAACACTTGAACACAGCCCTCTGAAATGAATCTCACTCCAACTCTTGGCTGTACTCTCTTTAAGGGGCCCACTAACTTCCAAAAGCAATGTTACTTTGATGTGATAGAACATGATTGAGTAGCAAATGCAGGAGCTTGTCAGAGGAGGTTTCTTTTCTCCGCTGGAGTTTATGGAACGTTTGCTTTGCTGTTGAGATGAGGATTGAAAAAAATCCCTGCAAGATCTAAAAAAAAAAAAAAAACTATTGAAGTAGGGGAATCAAAGCAATAAAACATTGCAATCAAGTAGTTTTTTTTTTTTTTAACTTTAAGGAGTCTTTCATGTACAGCATCTAAGCTTTCTTTTCCTCAACTCAGTAAAATATTTAGACAAGATGTTCTCTCCATTTGACAACTTGAAAAACTGAGGCAGGGAGATGTGGAACAGCCTGCGTGGGTTCACCAGCAGTAAAGAGGCAGCCATAACGCAAGGATTTTGACTCATGACCTGGGTTCCTTGTTTTATATTCAGGAGAATGGGTTTCTTTCCAGTTCTAGGAAGTAAACTAGGAATACATTTTTACAAGAGGAAATATTTCCTGGAGAAACAGTTCTCTTCGGTAAACTATGTCAGTTTTCATCTCGGGCCCACTTTTCATTTTCTACCCCCAAGAATCTAGCTCCCTCCCCCCGTTTCTTTTCTTGTCATAAGTATCTTACATATTCCATGTGAATTAAGTTTCAAGAAAGCTAAATTACCATTTTCATGAGAGAGAGGCTATACATTTTCACTTCCATTTTATAGTTTTAATTATACTTTGAAAAGCTCTAGCATTTTCAAATATTTATAGTTTTAAAGTGTAAAGAAAAATGCATGGTCCTACCATCATAGGTTTACCATGAAAAGAGGCAAAACAGGGACATTATATGCTGATTTCAATTCCAGGTAAATTATTGTTTGAATTCAATTTCTCTGGAATTAGGAAGGTAACCATTTAAATGCCTGTCTTTTGAGACCCTTTTAAAAACAGTCACAATTTAGTTAAAAACAAAATCAGAAGATTTAAAAATCTTCAATGAAAAATGGTTTACAAAAATTTTAAGAGGTCTTTCTCATCATCACTGTGATGACTCTTTCAATACAGCTCTGTGCAAATTTATGACTTACTCTATAGGAAAATTTTCCTCTCTTGTAATGAGTGCTGTTTTTCACTTGGATCATGAAGACAAGAAAACTCGAAAGATAAAGCACTATGCAATTCAGAATCCACACTGTTTGCTATTCCACAGAAACTAGAACGAGTTCATCATGTCCTGCATTTATTGGTGACCTTAATGAAATCACTTGATGAAAGTCATGCTATCCCAGTCAGTGATTTGGAGGGGTCTTTTCAGAGTTTTTTGTTTGTTTCTTTGGACCTGTTCTATAGTGAACTAAATTAGTTAATTAATGTCAGCTCTTTCAGCTCTAAGTTACGTATAACCCATTTTTGTATGCTTATCTGGGAACGATCCATTATTGACTTAGCTTGGAATAGATATAATGTGTTCATCTTAGTCGTCAGAAATATACCCTACTTGGAGAAATTTTCCATTTACTTTATTTCTCAAATCCACAGACCACTTTGAAAAAGTCCTTATCTACAAACAACAGAGGGGAACAGCTTCACACTCTAAGAATTCATCAGCCCCTGGAGAATTTGACATATCCTTATGCATCTAACTTATCTGCCTGAAGAAAATTTCAGCATAAACCCTTACATGGTGGAATGAAATTCATCCAACAATTTATTTGCTTAGTGTGAAGATTATAACAACACTGATGGTTCTATTTTGAAAAAAAAAATGGCCTCAATTGCTGATCTGACACGAAACAAAACAAAACTACTTCAAGTTTTGCAAATGCTTAGAAGTGTCTAGATTTGGAATGGAAATGAATTACTGCTTCCCTTTTACAGCTTTATCTTGATTTCCCACTTTTATTTCCTCTTTTCACTCCTCCTCTCCTTCAGAGAATTCCCACCTTCCTTTGGCCAACCTGCTGCTATATGTCAGGCATCACCCTTTCTTTCCACATTGCTCCTCTTCCTCACTGTTGTAAGGAAATGCAATCTAGAGAATGAAAAGATGAGGTGTAGCCAACAGAATATTCCATCAGTTGAAAAGGTCACAAGAAAAATGTTTCTTGCTTTAGAGAAGAAGAGTTTTCAATAAGGCCTTTCCTTTCCTGTGTTTTTGGTAAAATCCTCGTTAGGTAGCAACAATGGATGTTGTCCAGTGGGGTCTCATTTTACTCTCCATATAAACTCTAGAATGTTAAACCTGGGATGTAGCAGGAGTGGTGTTATCACAGGAACCTGGGAGAGGTTTTCCTTTTGTCCTAGTATGAAGTAACACTCTTCTGTATTTTGGAGGGCACCGTGCATACAGTGTTACTTTTCTGATTTGTTTCAATTTATGTAATAATAATAACATTTTGAAATGGAGTCAACCCAAGTGGAAGCCATTTGCAACTTATCGGCTTGTCAGCTTCTATATTTGAAAAGAAAAACTCACTCTTAATCAGAGGAAGAAGCTAGATTAAAAGTAGCTATCAGCTAGGTTTGGTGTTCTGTAAATCAGGGCTTTACAGAGAAACAGAATCAATAAGGTGTATGTGTGTGTGTGTGTGTGTGTAGACACAGAGAGAGACAGAGAGACTGATTTCTTTTAAGAAATAGGCTCACATGAATGTGGGGCTAAGTCCAAAACGTACAAGGCAGGCTGGCAGGCTGGAGACTCCAGAAGAACTGATATTGTAGCTTTGAGTCCGAAGATGGACTGAGGCAGAAATCCTTCTCTCTTCAAAGGACCTCTTAAGGCCTTCAACTGATTGGAGGGCAATCTGCTCTACTCAAAGTCTACTGATATAAATTTTAATCACATTTAAAATATGCCTTCACAGCAACATCCAGATTGATATTTGACCAAATGACTGGGCATCTTAGCCTAGCCAAGTTGACACATAAAATTGGCCATCACAAGTGGATTTTACAGTACAGTGGTGGCAAATCATTGTGACACTATGTCCAAGGGCACAGCTCATGTTCTTGCTGTGATTTAACCACTGCTAGGCATCTAATAAAGGTGGCGATGTCAGTCAATCTGTTGTACAGGCATGTTAATGTGGAGATAATCGGTACCATAATGATCTCTTCTACATGCACTAGCTACATAATGCATCCAGGAAGGATACACAAGGAATGGATATGCATACTAAATGCTCACTTCCTGCAGGCACAGAACCATACAACACAGCCTCCTGCGTTAGTCAGGCTTTTTGAATCCATTATGTATCACTGAAGATGTGATTTCTGACTCACCATCATTTTAAAGTAGTGGATTCACATTTTGAAAATAGGGGGCTTCTGAACCCTTCCTTCAACTGAAATGTTTGGAAGAATAGCAATGAAATGGAGCACCAACCATGCCCTGGTGCTGGTGGATTCTTTACAGCTGGGCCTCACCCCCACCCCACCATTTTAAAACACCATACTGTAAAAACAGGGAAAGACCTTGTTTTTCTGTGCTTCACATACTGGCAATGTCAAATCTTCAGAACCAAACCACTCAAAAAAAGCAAACTTTTCTCTGATGATTTGAAACCATTATTGTAAAATTCTGGTTTATAAGCCCACATGTCGTTGTTTCAGTCACCACGTGTGGCCTCATTGGTCCCAGTTTATTCTTCTAGCCTTCACCAAGCCCAATTAGCTGCCTTCTCAGGCCATCACATGTTGTAGTGATAAACCTCTTACTTGAAAAGTAAGGCTACAAATGAAATAACCTTTTATGTCTTCCTCTCACTGACTACAAGGAAGGGATAGTTTGAGGGAAACATGATGAGAAGAGAAATGGCAAACGAGACACAGGTGGGAGGTCACTAGACAGAGCCACTGCGTGGTGATGGGTGTTTGTGTTGAAAATAATGAGTCAAAACTAATTTAATTTATACTCAGTAGCCTCTCTTTAAGAGAGCAGAGGAGTATATCAGAAAGCTACCAAGTAGATAGGTTTAAACATTTTTTAAAAAAAGTTTTTAGTGTACAAGATGAGTAACAGTCAAATTGAGAAAACTTTGTTTACATAAAACTCAGATTGCTGAAGAAATAATGCACTTACCTACATGATTATTTTGTAATCATCTTGAAAAATGATTTATTTTTCCAGTTCAAGCTCAATTTCAGATCTTGAAACACTGTGATGTTCATTTTTGAGGGAACCTTTTACTGCAGTTACAGAGAAACAAGTACATATAAATAGTGTACTTACTTACATGATCATTTTACAATCATCTCAAAAAATGATCTGTTTTTCCAGTCAAGTTCAATTTCAGAACTTGAAACACTGTTGTGTTCATCTTTGAGGAGGACCTTTTACTGTAGTTACAGAAAAATAAGCACATTTAATCTGGAATTAAAATAAAGAAGACGACAACTATAATCGTCATTATTTAACAGGTACTAAGTGCTTCCTCTGGGTCAGGCACCGATCTGAGTATTTCACAGTCATGAATTATTTAACCCTCCCACAACCCTCTGAGATACATAATATTATTCCCTGTTTTGCAGCTCAGGAAACAGAAGCATAAGAAGTGTGGTGATTTCAGACTGTACTGCTGATACATGCAGAGACAGGGTGAACATGCAGGCAGTCTGGCAAGAAACTCCATGCTCAGGCAGTTGACGGCGTGGAGTTTTCTCGGAAAAGCCTGTGGATGAAATGGTTCTTAGTCACTGCAGGAACATGGAAAGGTAGTAGAAAGGTAAGAAGCATTACACAGTGAGAAACAGCAAAAGCCATCAAGGAGAAAGGAGCTGGGAAAAGACTTCCTGGGCTGAAGTGAGGTGTTCATGGGGTGTTACAGCAAGGGGCTGGGAGAACAATGATAGGGACAGTCAGTTGATGCAGGATCTCCAGTCAAGAGTCCAGATTTGGCACTGAAATCCAACAGGACAAACGGAATCCACTGGAGGCTCATGAGTGTGGGAAGTTTATAATGGAAATGACTTGGGAGAAATAAATAATCTTGGGAACTTGGTGCCATAGAGTGAGGAGAAGCTGATTTGAGGAAAGATCTGGACTATGCTAATATTGTGTCTGAATGCTGTTTGCTGAAGAACATAGGTTAAGGTTTACAAGCTTTTCTAGCCGCTCACTGAGGTGCATTTCCCACACTATGACTAAGGGGCCACCAGGGCATCTCAGGAAACTCATAGGGGCATGGCTGAATATTTTAAATTTTCAAGGGAAGCAAGACCATATCTGTCAGACACAAGCAAATTATTAGCTTAAAACATTCACAGTTTCAACACTGGATTGTACTACGTTCCTTTTAATGATGTCATATCTTTGAAGAGTTGAGTTTTTTTAAGGACGCTGTGATAAAAAGCAAGTAACATGCAGAATTCAATGTAAAAGAGGAAATAAAGGTGGCAGTGTCCAATCTGCTTACAAGGTTTGAGGAGCTGTGCAGTGCCAAGAGGTGCACACATGCAACCCATTAGTAAAAGATTGTGGTTATTGAAGGAGGAAATAAAATAAAATTACTTCCAGTATATGTATACATGCACACTTATGAAATATGTTTTGAGATAGCAAGGGTTACTATCTTAGTCTGTTTGGGCTGCTATAATAAAATACCATAGACTGGGTGGCTTATAAACAACAGAACTTTATTTCTCACAGCTCTGAAAACTGACAAGTCCAAGATCAAGGCGCCATCAAATCAAGTGTCTGGTGAGGGTCTGCTTTCTGGTTCACAGATGGCATCTTCTCACCGTGTGCTCACATAGTAGAAAGGGAACGAACTCTCTGGGGCTTGCTTTGTCAGGGCACTAATCCCATTCATGACTCCTCTTCCCTCACAACATAATCACCTCTCTCCCCAAACCATCATGTTAATAATAAGGGTTTCAATATACACATTTTGGGGAGACTCAAACATTCAGAACATAGCAGGAACCATGAACTGAGAAAGTGTGCAAATTTCTATCCAAGAGATTATGGCTGCATTTACTATCTGCTACCAGTTGAAGAGTGAGTTTTCAAATGTGCTAAATCGGCAGTTTTTTCAACTCTCTGTGTATGAAAGAGAGAAAGTGCATGCATGAAGGAGAGAGAAATAGAAGTTTTGTATGCATTTTGACTGTATAAGACTCCTATTTTTAAAAAAGAACATGTAAGACTGGGCGCAGCACTTTGGGAGGCCGAGGTGGGCGGATCACGAGATCAGGAGTTTGAGACCAGCCTGACCAACATGGTGAAACCCCTATCTCTACTTAAAATACAAAAAATAGCTGGGCATGGTGGCGCACACCTGTAATCCCAGCTATAGGAGGCTGAGGCAGGAGAATCGCTAGAACCTGGGAGGCGGAGCTTGCAGTGAGCTGAGATTGTGCCATTGCACTCCAGGCTGGGCGACAGAGTGAGACTCTGTCTCAAAAAGAAAAAAAGAAAAAGAAAAATTTAAGTTTTAAAAGCATAGTGACATTTACTCTCACTTCAAAATCTCCTTCTCTTTCCTTCTCTAGTTAACCCCACCTTAGTAAAAATATTACTATCAAATCAGAAATCTAAGCACAATGCTTCATTCTTATCTCTTTATTATCCTCCACAGTGAACGTATCACTGAGTCTTGTTGCTTCTGCCTTCAATGCATATCTCAAGTCCATCCATTTCTCTCTGGCCCCATGTCTGTCTCTTTACCCAAACCACTCTCCTTCCTCTCCTAGACCTTGATGACTGTAACAGCCTCCCACCTGTCTTTCTGCATCCATCCATCCATCCTTCCCCTCTTTCTCTTCTCAGCAAAGGAGCCTCAATAATCTTTTGAAAATATAAACCAGAATCAGGTTATTCCATTACTTGAAATCTTTGATAACTTCTCATTTCATCTTGACCTAAAAAAGGAAATCTAAGCTACTTACCATGGTTTAGACAAATCTTACGTAATTTCTTCTTCGCTGTCTCTGTGACCTCAGCTAGATCTGCATCACATTTTCAGACTCCGTGCACCAGCACACTGGCTTCTTCCAGTTTCCCAAAGACACTGAGCTCTTCTCCAAGTTTTCATACCTCTTCCTGCAACACATCCAACCATCATCACGCATGTGTCTGACTCCTTTAATTCTTCAGGTGACAACTTAACTACGCCTTCCTCAACAAAACATCCTCTGACCACACTGCCTTATGTAGAGCCCCTCCACACGTCCTGAAGCAGAAATGCTCTCATGGCCTGAACTAGCCAGTTTTTGTTTACAGCTGTCCATTTGCTTCTTTGTTGCTTGCCCGGCTCCACTAAAACTGGAATGCTCTACTAGGGTAGGCGGTGGGTCTTTGCATTCAGCAGTGTACACCCAGTATCTAGCAGTGTCTCTGGCATTTAGTAGCTGTTCAATAATAATCACGGTATAAATGAATCAACCAATGAGGAAATGGGAGATGCACCCCCACCATCAGATGTGTGGGTTGGTGTGGGGATCGCTCCCTTTCACGGTGCTTAGCTTTTCCGCGGCCATTCTGAGCTCGAGCCCATATACGTTTCACCTTTTCCTGGAGGCTGTTGAGCTGAGGGAAAGGGGGGAGTGTTGACGCATGACTTCTGCAGAATACTGTTTATTATTGAAATTTGGAGCAGAACGCTGAGCTCCAGCATAGCGGTTTCATGAGACATTGTGTGGTTTTACTAAACATTGTGTGTTATCTCAATTTCTGTTTTTGAAAAAGATTTATGGCTCTGTTGACCTTGAGTGGGGATCCCGAGTGAGTCAAGCTGTGCTACATGTTCCCTTCTTTACTTTGTTTTTATATAATAATGTCACAATGTAGCTATTGATATCTGTTACTGCTTTTACTGTTCAGTTCTTATGCCATTGATTTCTGTTCTTACTGTTTAATGTTACAATATAATTTACGTCATCAAGGAAAAACTAAAAGATATATAATCAGACTTATGCACACAATAAACTTGCTATCCTGGCATGCCATGCTGGTATTGCCTGAGTAGCCCTCCAGACCCCACTGTCCATCTGTGTTTTCTTCCGCGCACTCTCTCCTCC
>CAUYLG010018556.1:0-34545 GCA_963573385.1 Cacajao melanocephalus
ATTCTAGCCTGGGCAGTAGAACAAGAATCCTGTTCTCTCTCCCTCTTTTTCTTCCTCTTTCTTTCTCTCGTACATTCTTTTTCTTTCTTTCTTTCACTCTCACTTTCTTTCCTCTCTTTTTCTTTCTTTCAAAAATAAAAAATAAAAATAAAAATAAAAAAAAAGAAAATCAAGCCATATTTTTAATTAAAATTATTCAGAGAAGTCTCATTTATATGGGAAACTGATTTTCCAAAATATTGCCAAAGCTAATTCAATAAGGAAAGAAAAATTCTTCTCAACAAATGATGTTGGAACAACAGAATAACCATATGGAAAAGTAAGTCTCAATTCCTACCCTGATACCTACGTACAAAGTTTAATTCAAGGTGGATCATAGGCTTCATGTTAAAGTTAAAACTAGAAACATTTTGAGGAAAACAAGAGATTATTTTCATGATCAGGAGTAGGAAAAGATTTCTTTGACCAAATACAGAATGCGATAATTATAAAAGAAGAAAAACAGGTAAATTAGACTTTACTGAAATTCAAAATTCCTGCTCACTAAAACACAAAATTAAGAAAAACGAATTGGCAAGTCATAGACTGGAAGAAAATACTCTGAAAACATACTTCTGACAAAGAATTTGCACTCAGAATATATTAAAATCTTCTACAATTCAATTAAAAATTGGCTTTTGTGATCACATTTCACAAACCATTGCTAGCTAACCTTTTAACACATAGACGGGGCTAAAATTTGCCAAAATGAGTTTTAGAATACAGAATCAGCATAAGACTTCAACAGAAACTTCCCAAAGAAAGATATACAAATGACCAATACACACGTTAAAAAGTCATTTAATCATTAATCAAGTCCAGAAGTCATTTAATCATTGGTTACCAGGGAAACACAAATTAAAATCACAATGAGGCACTACTACACAAACACTAGAATGGCTACAATGAAAAATACTGAAAACTCAGGATGTGAACAAGGATATAAAGCAACCAGAACACTCATCTTGCAGATAGGAGTAAAAACAACTTGGAATAAGTGTTTGGTAGTTTTCCATACAGCTCAATAAACACCTACCCAGTGGTCCAGCCATTCTACTCAAGATTTTACCCAAAAGACATAAAATCATAATGTCCACAAAGCAGACTGTACAAAAATGTTCACAGCCACTTACTATATTCAAAATAGCTAAAAACTAGAAACAACCCAAATGTCCAACAGAAAAATGGGTAAATTGTGGTATAGTTATATGAGGGAACACTGCTCAGCAATAAAAAGAAAGAAACTGAGGCTATGCATGACAGTGTGGATGAATCTCAAAAAACATGATGCTGAGTGAAAGAAGCCAGACACACACACACAAATATGTACCGCATAATTCCATTTACATAAGGTTCTAAAACCAGCAAAAGTAAACTGTGGTGAAGAGTCAGAAAAGTGATTGCTTTTGGGCAGCAGAGTTGGAGAGAGAATTAACTGGAAAGGAAATTGAGTTTTTTGAGTGACAGAAGTACTCTTTCTTGTCACAGAAATGTGCATATGTCAAAACTAAAACTGTATACTTAACATTTGTGCATCTGATTGTATGTACACTGTACCTCAAAAAAGTAAACAAATATAGAATCCTAGTTAGTAGGTTTGCTTTCTGCAGGGGTATGGGCCAACAATTCTGAAACTACTTTCCATGTATTCTAGACTTGAGCAAATGAGTATACACACTGAGTATAACTGAAACCAGCTTTCTCACTGGTAGAGAAAGTAGTTGAAAGTATAAAAAGGATAAAGACAAGAATGTACCCTGTGCTGTTCAAATGGAATTAACATTACCAGTACAAACTTGTAGTTTTTAATATGAACAGCTATGGCATGAAATAAGATAAAAAGGTACATATGCACACTCTTATATATACACATAAACACACATTTTCTAGATTTATCTACTTAGAAGATCTAGGGGAAAAAAGAACACTCAGTAGAACAAACACGCTTGGCTCCCAGATGTCAGTTTCTAAATATCATCTTTGGTTCAAGGAATCAGGGCTTCTTGGAGAAAGGATAATTTGAGGGATGGGCAGGAAAAGTATATGATAAGCCTAGAACGGCTTGACCCAAAAAGTAAAGAAGTGCTCAAAGAATGAATGAAACAGGTAAAGGTAATATGGCATCTAGCTTGAAGGGGCCTCCAATAGCTGAACATAGGCCAATTTGTGTATCAAAATAAGTAATCAAAACTATTAACTAAAATAAGAATCCATCAGCCCATATTAACATAAACAAATAAATGAGAAAGAAGGAAAAGGCTTTCTTTTCAATAGAAGATCAATTAATACTCAGAGAAGGAATGACAAAGGAAGAAACCCATTTAAGGGTTGCCAAAACTAGTGATTGAAAGTTTGATGAGGACTTGGATATTTATAGAGTCTTACTATATCGCCCCACAAACTGCTAATTATTACAAAGGGAAATCAGTAATTTTAAAGCAAAAGTCCTGTCATACTCAACTAAATGATAAAAAGTTACCTTCACCAATAATGGAACACTCTGATATCACATGCCTCCTGGTATCACACACTGGAAAAAATACTACTGTGTTATTTGTGTCAAAAACATAAAATGTCAATCTAATCATTAAGAAACATTCCACAAACCCAACTGGAAAGACATTCTACAAAATAACAGATCTATACTTTTCAGAAGTGTTAACATCAAGAAAGACATAACTGAGGAACCATTCCAGACTAAAGTCTAAAAAGATATAATGAAATGCAATATGAGATCTTAGGCTGCATCCTGTGTTGGGGAGAAAACAGTTATAAAGGTCATCATTGAAACACTTGATAAAATTTGAATATGGACTATAGATTAGACAGAAATATGCATCAAAGTAAGATATTCTGATTTTAATCATTGTGCTATGGTTGTGAAAGAATGACCTTGTTGTTACAGAAAGCTATAGTAAATTATTTTTATTTATTTATTTACAGACAAGGTTTCACCATATTGGCCAGGCTGGTCTCAAACTCCTGGCCTCAAGAGATCCACATGCCTCGGCCTCCCAAAGAGTTGGGATTACAGGCATGGGCCACTTGCACCCAGCCTAGGAAATATGTACTGAAGTATTTAGTGATGAAGGACCATAATGTCTCCAAGTTACTATCAAACAGTTCAAACAATGAGAGAGAAAGAGAGAGACTATGAATAAGAAAACTGGAGCAAAATGTAAACAACTAGCAAATTTGAGTAAAGGATATGCAGGAGTTCGTTGCACTATCCTTGCAATTTTTCTTTAAGTTTAAAAATTACTTAGTTAAAATTTCCTACAAAAAAAAGGGAAACATAAATGAGCCATTAAAAAGTTATTTCCTAAGTGGAAAACAATACATAAGAAACAGTAGTACGCTGGATTTAGGATAATTTGGAGGAGAGAACATATCTGAATTCACTGATGCATGAATTCAAAAAAAAATTACATCCCCAATTTTGTTAAGCAATGCTGAGCAGAAAACAAAACAACAACAAAACCACCTATGAGACATGAGCATTTACCTTCATCAAAGAATAGATAAGACATGAATGTAACTAACCATCATGGAAGGTGACTTCTGATCATTACTACAATAACTGTACAAAGCTTAAATGGCAAAGAGCACATTTAGCTCAACCTGGGAGGTCCCACAGTGGCTTGGAAGAGGAAGCAGAGATTCAATCTATTGAAAGGATTTCAGTATACATAATAGAAATAGAGAATGAACTACAAAGGTGTTTTACACAGAGAGAACGTTAGGAAGAAGGACACTAAGAAACAAATCAGGATTTATTGTAGAAATTGAAAAGAGTTTGCCTTGGGAGTAGAGAGTAAGAGAAAATACTCAAAAAACAGTTTGAGGCCAGATCATTTAAGACTTTTGAATGCTAGAGCTATATAAATTTAGTACAGTCAGTAGAGTACCCCAGTGTTTTGGGATCAGGAAAGGTGGTGAAATAATGGCTATTTCATACAGAAAATGAAGTAAGCGGCTAACCTAACAGTGTAGAAAAACAGGAATAAGGATCTGCACCAAAAGGAAGCAGAAAATGACTGGTGTTCCCAAATCTTTTCTCTGACATTCTCACCTCTACTGAAAAAATGGCTCAAGGTAACCACCGGTTGTCAAGCAGGCTAATAAGCATTTAGAGTGCTCACAAGTTCCTCTTTAAAGAAACCTATTAACACCCTCCACAGTACAATGAGGGTTATTTTGTATGAATTTATTAGCTCTTCTGTTTTTCTCCAATAAACCTAGGAAAGCTTTAAAGAACATCCTCTAAAATCTGTATATAAAATTCTTTTTATAAACATTACCTTTGAAGCTCTTTCCCGGTAAACTCATTATGAGAGAGAGAGAGAGAGAGAGAGAGAGAGAGAGAGAGAGTCCAAAGCATTTCATTTCTCCAGAGGTCTCTTTTCCCACATTCAGAAATAAAATTTGTGCCTGTGGCTATTGCCAAACTTTACAGTGGAATTTGCATTTAACATTTCCTACAAAGCTTCATTCTGTAACTGGTTATAATTCTTAGAAACAAATGCATTCTATTCCAATTGGAGAAAAACAACTAAAAGCAAAATTCTTAATACTCTCCACCCCCACCAATAGTTTTGTCAGCTTTCCAGTTGGAAACCTTTGAAACTGGGATTCAAGTAGAGCTAAAGATTTAATAGATATGAACGAAGTCAAATAAATCTCCAACGTAGGAAGTGAAAATGTACTATCAGAAGTACTATCTATGTCTTTCATTAGTATTCATATTAACACAGAACTAAAATTACAGGCTGCATAGGGGAAGACTAAGCATCCTCTGGTATTTCAGGAAAAAAACAACGCATTCTGATACATTTCTATGCATTTCTATTGAAGGACCACCAAAAACTTTTAAAACTTGAGTTTCACTAAGAATTTCTATTGTTTTTAGGAGCTGGCAGGAGAGATGACCCTTTGATTAGAACAGAGAAGAGCCTTGTTCTGCTGCTGTCTTTACTATTTCTCTAGGGATATTATAGCACAATCTGCAGAATACTCAGACAGGTACCATTATAGTTTAAAAACATAAAGCCAGTGAAAATTCTATGTTAAGACAATACCTGCATTGTTCAGGGAATAATGACAAGAAAAAAATCCATACATGTTCAGTAGAGATGCCATTTTTTCCAAATATTTTCAATCTGAGGTTGGTTGAATCCACAGATGTGCAGCCCACAGATACAGAGGAACAATTTTATACATAATTTTAAATTGTCCAAGTTTATATGAGTAAAATGTTTCTTTTAAAATAAAGGCTTTGGAAAATAAAAATATATATATATCAGCACTGTCCTGGGTTAGATAAAAATTTTTTTTAAAAAAAGAAAATATATCACCACAAAACATGTTTACAAATGAACAAAGGACTTCATGCTATATCAAACAAGTAATAAAGCCAGAACCTTTCCTAGACTGAATCCTTGTCTGTATATCTGAAAATAGTATTCAACTTTTTAAAACTCATACTACTACTGACTGCTCTGGTAATACTTGGTTCTTATTGACTGATAGTAACAAACTAAGATAACACATACTTGAGCAAGATTACAGATGTTTATAACTCTTTTTAATACAAATTCCCAGTACAATTTTTCAGTTTCAGTGAGTTCACAAAATTGCTAATTGGCTTAACATTGTTGTATAAAAATATGGTCTTGTTTATCTGGCTTTTATCAACTTATTATCTTGGGAGCTTTCACAGAAGCACATAACAACCACCTATAAAGAGAAATGTGCTAGTGGGTCACTAGGGAGTTGATCATTGAATAAGCTTTTCACATGTCTTTACCTCCTAACAATATCACACGTATATTTATAGGAGGGGAAGAAAGATGAGAGAAACAAAAGACTGGGTCTATACATTTTAAATATGCAGCCTAACACCTGTACCATCTATATATTATATACTCCCAAATAGAAATATAAGCTACAAATGCAAGTCATATGTGTAATTTTAAGCTTTCTAGTCATCACATTAAAATGATTTAAAAAAAAACAGGTGTCTCCAGACCTCAGCCTCTAATCTTACAAAATGAAGATCATATACTACAAGAATATATGCAAAAAGGAAGGTTTTATGATATGACTGTGTTGGTTGATAGAAGTTGAGCCAGAGTTGGCCGGGCACGGTGGCTCACGCCTGTAATCCTAGCACTTTGGGAGACTGAGGTGGGCAGACCACGATGTCAGGAGATTGAGACCACCCTGTCCATCATGGTGAAAACCTGTCTCTACTAATATAAAAATTAGCTGGGTGTGGTGGCATGTGCCTATAGTCCCAGCTACTCAGGAGGCTGAGGCAGGATAATCACTTGAATCCAGGAGACAGAGACTGCAGTGAGCCAAGATCGTGCCATGGCACACTAGCCTGGCAACAGAGAGAGACTCCGTCTCAAAAAAATAAAAAGTAAAGTGATCAATATCCACACCTGGCTACTAACCACAGTACTAGATAGTCTAGAGCTATTCTTTCTACATTAAATCAGTATGTTTTTATTGAATTACATCCTGTCTCTCCTAAGCTAGTGATCATTTTTGCATTTAGAACACGCGTAACACAACACATATCTGTACGGAAAGTATCTGTACTTTCTGTTCAGATACTTTTCAGAAGTACTTTGGTTCAGTACTCTGTTCAGTACTTTTCACAAAGTATCTGAACAAATACTTTCATTGCAACAAAAATAAGATAGGAGCTAAATCTCATGTTAGCAGGGCTTAAAAAAACATTCCAACTGGAATGAACAAAATATAACAAAAGTCATATCTGCAATGAATCCTTTGGCAGAAGGTAGCTTTAAATCCGCAACTTTTCTAGAAGAGAAAAAAGTTCACACAGCCTGCCACTGCTGTGTGACCAGCGACGCACTACACTAAAATCCAAGAAATTTAATGACTAGAAAATTCTCTAAAAACTTGACCATAAAAAATGTTAAAGCTGGCCCAAATAAGTTGGAAATAAAGCACAAAATTATGCAAATGTGGTAACAAGCCATCAAATAGAACACAAAGCAGCATTTTGCAAACTTCCTCATTATTTCTGCATTCATCTAAGATATTTATCTTGTGTTTCTAGACTTCAGCCTCCAATCTTACAAAATGAAGATAATATACCACGAGAATTTATGCAAACGACCAAATATATGCAAATGACCAACAAGGTTCTGCTTTATATCATGGTTTTTATTCAATTCCAATAGAAGAGAATGAAGCTCAAGATATTAACCCAAGCTTGAGCAATTGTTCCCAGTGATCTAGTGGCAAAAGCTCTAGCATTATAAATTATCTCGTACATACATTGGGGGAAAAAAATGTTAACGAATGCCTTAAAATCAGAAGGGAAAACACTGGCATAAAGACAAGGTATTCAAGTCCCTCATACTAAACTTTGAGTTTAACTCATATCAAAAAACTATTCTTAATCATATAATGAGCTTCTTTTCTGGTTATTCCTAAAATGCCCAGGGTTTTCTTAGGTAACAGGAGACAGCAGATGAGGCAAGCAAGACAGGTTGAGGAGAGTGTTAGATAACTAAAACTTGCCACATTGAGAAATACCAACAGGGATGGAATAAGAAAGGAGCAGGTGGTGAGGAATATAATGGTGAATTATAGGGGACAATGAAGTAGAGTCAAATACACCAGCAGCAGCGACAGACTCTCAGTAAATGTTGGATTATCTTCATAAGCATCTCCATAATGATTAGCCTACATCACCAAATTAACTTATGTTCAATCGTATTTCATTTTATTAAGTAGAAAAATTTCCCTCAAACACCAGCCAAGTCAAGACTCATTATTGGTGATTCCATATTTGCAAATTCAGCTTGCTAAAATTTACTTGTCACCGCAAAATCAGTACTCGTAGTCATTTCCTAGTTATGTGTGAACGTGCATAGTGCAGTGAAAAATTGGAGTCACCTGACACACACGTTCTTTGCTGAGGCCAAGAGGTGATGCTCTGCCTTCCTGTTTCAGCTCTCATACTGTCACTGAGTGTCCTTTTCCTAGTATGTTCTGTGCCATGTTTTTCATCTTTTTTGTTTGTTTTTGTTTTTGTTTTTGCTTTATGTTGCTTTAAAATGGCCCCAAAGCATTGTACTCTCTAGAGTTACTAGAAGGCTTTGATGTTCCTTACAGAGAAGTTATATGTTTGGTAAGCTTCCTTCAGGTGTGAGTTATTGTGCTCTTGGCTATTAGTTCAACATTAATGAAACAACATAGATTAAATAAGATGTCTTAAAATGGAAACAGATATAAAACAACATTGTATGTCAATCTGCTGACAAAAATAAGACCAGAGGTTCTTGTATTTTCTCCTAGGACCAATGGTTCAGCATTGGCTAATTCAATGTTTATGGCAACTTTACAGACCATAGCTACTATGAACAACAAAAATTAATTATACATGGTAAAAGCTTCAGAGTTTATAAACATGACATTTCCAGATAATTATTTAGTAATACTGGATTTGGTTAAGATGAAGCTATAATAAGAAGCTAAACATAATGGTCAAACACAGGTTTACATCCAGAATTTCAAGCACACCGATGTCAACACTGCATCTACTCTATAAATAAACACAATCACAATGTGATTAACAAACAATATGAAGTTTAAATCACTGAAAACCATTTCTGTTGGATTAACTGAAGCAAATATGAGTGTATATTTTAAATTTAAATTTTTGATTTACACAATCAACAATTTAACATAAGAAATTTGCAAAGGTTTTATCTTACCCACTATAATTATAAAGCTCTTGATTCCTGTATATATTACAATTACGCAAGAACACACTAAAACTCTCCACAGAAATGAAATATTGTTCAATTCACTTCAAAAAACAACTAGTATGGGAGGAAGGTTTTGGAGACAGAAAATATGTTTATTACTATGATTGTTATGATGGTTTCATGGGTGTATGCATCTGTATATGTTAAACACATCAAATTGTATAGGTTAAATTGTGCAGTTTTTTGTATATAATTATATCTTTATTGATTTTATACCAACAGAGCTGGTAGAAAAATAAAAAGAGGTGGTACGCTGCAGGAAACAAAAGCAACTGCTATGACTATAAATTATCACCATACTAATAAATATATTTGCACATGCTAATACATGACAGATTTCTATCCACAAGAAATAACCATTTAGAATACTACAATGTCTATTTTTTTGCAAGTATTTTTGTACTATATTCTAAAAGTGCCGTTTGATTTAATCTTTTATCAAAACAATCTTTATCAATATTCTGTATCCAAATATAAGACCAAAAATAAAACTGATAAATCTGTTGTGAACTGCAACACTATCTAAAGGTTGTCTCTTTTAGACAAAAAAAAAAAAAATAAGTTATCTGCTTTAGACATTATCTAACACCAATTTTAATCCCAGCTATTTCCTACTCTCCTGACTAAAATTTCTTCAGCAATATAAACTATTTTTAATTCCTCACTAATAAAAATTTTAAAAGCTTTTTATTAAAAGGTCTTCTGTTATAAATCCTTCAAAGATGAAAAATCTGGCCAGGCATGGTGGCTCACACCTGTAATCCCAGCACTTTGGGAGGCTGAGGCAGGCGGATCACATGAGGCCAGGAGTTCAAGACCAGCCCAGCCAACATGGTGAAACCTTGTCTCCACTAAAAATACAAAACATTAGTTGGGCATGGTGGCAGGCGCCTGTAGTCCCAGCTACTCGGAAGGCTGAGGCAACAAAAGTCGCTTGAATCAGCTACTCCCAGCTATTCCCTATTGCTCCCAGCTAATCAGGAGGCAGAGGTTGCAGTGAGCCAAGATCATCCCACTGCACTCCAGGCTGGGTGACAGAGCAAGACTCCATCTCAAAAAATATATATATTTTTCTAATGATAATGAATATTCCTGTATTTCGTATTTCAGATTGGGCTCTTTACACAACAAATTTTCTTAAAGTGAGTTGTCAGTTAACAGGCCATTTTCTTAATTAAAGCACTGAAAATAACAGCAGCAATTTCCTTTCCAGGTAACAAGTCTCTTTCTGAAGGCGTGATTACCTTCACACTCTCAGGTCTTCCCTAAATTATTGTGTCCTTTTCTGTACTTAGTGATTCACTGTGAAACTGAAACCTGAGACAAACAAATCTAAACACATGAAAGCAAACAGAAAATTCTTTATCTTCAAGACAGAGAAATGGATCATCATTTCTCAAAGACTTTATAAATGAAACCGTTCTGTATGTTAGTGTTTATGTGTATAGGGATATTTTAAGACTCAAAATGTATTTTTGTTTTCAGAATGAGATTATTCATCGATGATAAAATTATGAAGTTCTAGGTTAGAAAGTGTTAGGACTTACAAGTAAGTTGACACAAGATGGGTAGAAATCATAGGAAAAAAGGGCAATGCCCAAACAACTTACAGGTAATGTTGCAATTGCTTTTATCAATTATGTAAGAGCTGACCCTACCGAAGTATTTGCCACATCCAATTATGTAATTACACTGAGATAATGAACATATCTTCTCTCGATACCTGTAATACTGCCCAGCAACTACACACTGTGGGTTCTGAATGTCCATGGAAAAGGAAAAGGTAAACACTGATAACAAGGTGAGTCATGATCAGCAAACAGCAACACCCATGGTAAAAAGTTCTCTAAATGTCAAAACAACAGACTAGGCATGATCAAAGAAAAGGAATCTCCTTTCCAAAAACCTGCCTTCAAAAAGTTACCAAAACCCAATTTTCCAACAGGAATAAAGATAGGGAACAAATCTTCTAGATTCCTATCCCACTCATTCTCTTACTTTCATTTTCCACAGTTGAAAAAATAAATTAGAGTGGAAGATGAATTATCACAGAAAGAGGAAAAAAAGATAAATGCTATAATGTTGAAGACAGAAATTTATATTTGATTTCATGTATTACATTTGAAAAGACATCCAATCCTCAGCTTTTACATTCCTGACAATCTCATTTCTCTCTCCAAACACTTAAAAGATTCAAAAAGTAGATACATTCCATTTGGGGGGAATTTATCCAAGAGAATGTCTAAATATAAATATCTAAATACAACAAAGATTTTACTATCACGATGTTTATTATGAGCTGTAATGGCAAGAAGTAGAAAACATTCTAAATGATCAACAATGGGGAACTGCTGAAATATATTTTGATATATCCACACAGTGGAATCCTGTACTTATTTCAAACTGTATACATCTGCCCCTGGCATGGCAAGATGTGCATAATAGGACGAGTATAAAAATGAGTTTTTATTAAATGTGAATGAATACACATATATGAAAGGGGATCTGAATGAATATATGCTAAGGTATTAACAATACTCAGAATGCTTGGCTTGTTTATATTTCCTGATTTCTTTTATAATAAACATGTATTTATCTTTTGTTTAAAAGATCTATCAGAGGTAAAACACAAAAACAGGCCAAGCATGGTGGCTCATGCCTGTAATCCCAACACTTTGGGAGGCTGACGTGGGCAGATCGCTTGAGCTCAGGAGTTTGTGACCAGCCTGGGCAACATGGTAAGACTTCATCTCCCCAAAAAATACAAAAATTAACTGGCACAATGGTGCGTACCTATAGTCCCACCTGACTGAAGTGGGAGGATCACTTGAGCCTGGGAGGCAGAGGTTGCAGTGAGCCAGGATCTCACTACCTCACCCCAGCCTGGATGACAGAGTGAGCTATGTCTCAAAAAATAAAAATTTTAAAAAGCAGATAAAGACTAAATAATCATCATTAACATCATCAGCCTAAAGTAAACAGAAGTTCCATTTCACGGCAGAAAAGTCACTTTTAATTCTATATTTAATGCAAGAAAAAAATGCCAGATACTCACATGGGTTAGTATCAGTTCATATAATTTATTTCCCTGACATGTAGGAATATTTTGCCTATGTATAATAGAGACAAATGATTTGGACTGTCTAAGAAGTAAGGCATTCTAGCTAGATGATCTTCAAAAGGTAAAAACTGTTTCACCCAAAAATGAACCAGTTCAATTTCCTGTAGGCAAATTTAGTATGATGAACAAAATTTAATATTTCTTTGATGAAAGGATCTTAGTGCCTCAAAGGTCACTGGAAGTTATTAAGCTGTGGACACAGACAAATATAAAGAGAAACTACATGAATGAATTCTGACTCAAGAAAACATTGTGGAAATGGGTTCCCTAAATAAATCATTACATGCCCTTGTTTTCTTGTGATATTTGTCTGTCTCTGAACTTACAGTTCAAATTCAGATCCTAAACTTAGGGTACTAGCAGCTCTCAGTTAACTGCAGATTTTTCTAAGTGACTAGAGAAAGTTATGCAGCAAAACAAATACTAAGTCAAGCAACATTCCATGTCCAACAAGACAGTGTTACAATTTTTGCTCATTATCAAATATATATACCAATCACCTAAGGAAGACTTAGAAAAACATGTGAGCAAGGCAGAAACTGATAAAAGCAAAAAATGACAGAGATCACTTCGTTAAGACTTTTAACTTCCCTGTGATCAAAATGCCACAGATAAAATAAGAAGACAAATAGCAACCTAGAAAAAAAATTCTTAACAGACTGTCAACATTTACATCTTCATTGTATTTTTGTTTTTTTTATTTATTTTTGAGACACAGTTTTGCCCAGTCACGAAGTCTGGAGTATTGTAGCACAATCACGGCTCACTGCAGCCTCAACCTCCCAGGCTTAAGTCATCTTCCTGCCTTGCCCTCCTAAGTAGCTGGGACCACAGGCATATGCTACTACGCCAATTTAAGTTATTGTATTTTTTATAGAGACCACATTTCACATGTTGCCCAGGCTGGTCTTGAACTTCTGAGCTCAAGCAGTCCACCCACCTCAGCTTCCTAGAATGCTGGGATTACAGGCATAAGCCACCATGCCCACCCCATTACATTTTTCAAAAAACTCTTCTAGTCATTAGGAAAAGACAAAACTCACTAAAAGTCTTTAAGCAGGCATTCCCAAAAGGAAGAAAACAATATCTGGTAATGTTTTATATAAATACAAATTTAAAGATATGAACTAGACAGTATTTTTTTAAAGTGACAATGATTATGAATAATAGTATATTGGCAATCAAAAGAAGAAACAGACACTCAAATATTGGTGGTAGTATGTAAATCAGTATAACATTTCCATAGGGAAATTTGGCAGTGTGTGTCAAAAACCTTAAAAGTACATACTTATTGAAAAAACCGTTCTATTCCTAGGACTCTATCCCTAGAAAATAATTAAGCAGTATTCTATATAAAGGAATATTAATTGCACTTAAAATAGGAGTCAAAAACTAAACTTTTATCATTCAATATTGGTAAAATAAATTCTGTTCATTAAAAATTATGTTATATCAATATACCACATACAATATTTTTAATTTTTCATTAAAAATTGTCATACCAATATTTTCTTATAGACAACAGAAAATGTTCAGAAGTGTTAAATGGTAAATAGCTCCATAAAACAATGTTACTATCATCCCAATTTCTCTTTTAAGAAAATATATTTTTGCACACAGCTATATGTTTTAATATATGTATATACACTTACAGACACACACATATGTATATAGTATGTGCATATTTTAAAAGACTGAAAGTACCACACCAAAACGAAAATTTGAAGTACTTGTAATTCTGTATTTTCTAAATTTTCTGATAAATACATAGCTTTGATATAAGAAACTATTATTAATAAAAGCAAATCTATTCATAGCATCACTGTTCAAAATAGCTAAAATGCGAAAAGGACCCAAGTGCCCAACAATGGATGAATGGAAAACAAAGTGTGGTATATACATACAATGAAATATTTTTCAGACATAGAAGTACTAAGTACTGATACTGCTACACTGTGGATAAACCTCTAAACTATTAGGCTGTCGAAAAAACCAAGCTCAAATGGTAATGTATTATAGAATTCCATTTATATGAAATATCCAAGATAAATTCACATAAAATGCAGATTAGTGGTTGCCAGGAGCTGCAGGGAGGAGAGAATGGAGGAGAGAATGGAAACTGCCTTATGGTTACAGGGTTTTACTTTGAAATTATAGAGATGTTTTGGAGTGTTACAACATACACTTTATAAATATACTAAATGCCACTGAGTTTTCACTTTTAAATTTATGTTATATGGTTAATTTTATGTTATATGAATTTATCCTTAGTAATTTTTAAATTTAAAATTTAGAAATAGTAAAGAGAAAAGTAAACATCCAATCATCATATTCCTCTTTAAAATTTACCAAATCATTTCAGTCGCTGGAGACCATTCTCAGTAGAGTCTAGGTATGCTAATGTGTCTCTCTTGCATGTGCTATTTTGATTACAGAAATAATAAAAGCTAAGATTAATACAGTACTACAAACTGTTCTAAAGAGTTCACATATATTAAGTATATTTAATTCTCACAACTCTGTGGGGTAGGTATTATTAATTGCTATTATGATTATCCGTACTTTACAGATTAGAACAACACAGAATAAAGTGACTGACTAAGGATTACACAGCTAGTAAGTGATAAAACTGGGATTTAAATCCAGCCAGACTCAGTTCAACCCTCTCAACTGCTTTAACTATTATGTTTTACTTCCTCTCAAAGAATCCAAGATCTCTGTGGAAAAACTAGAAATAGAGCTTTATATGTGAAATAGAGAATGATCAGTCACACATAATCTTGCTACCCAGGGATAACCACAGTTAATTTGTTGCACATTTCCCCAAATAGATACGTACACATATATTACCTATATCAATGTCTTCATGTTTTATAATCTGCCTAATATATTGTAAATCTCTTCCATGTAAATAAATATACTGCCATATCAACACATTAAATGACCCACGGTATCCATTTCATAAGGAAACAATATATTTAACCAGTCACTTATTAAAAAATTGAGTTCTTTATAAATAACACTAAGATGAGTAACAACCTTCTATATATACCACTGTTCAGTTAACAAATTTACTTAAGATAATTACAGAAATAGATGTAGAATACCTGGTAAGAACATGTATTTTAAAGCTCTTAATAAGTATTACCCAAATGTTTCTAGACCGTCTTTAATCATTTATCCTCTCATCAGTAAGTTTTGCGAATACCTCTCTTTAACACACTTCTTTTTCAGCATTTTCGCAGTGATCTCAGAACACAGTCTATCTTACAAACCTGAAGAACATTTAAATTTCCACCCGACACCTTCAACAGATACACACTCCCAAGGAGGCAAAACTATATTTGGATTGGGGGCAATTCTTTTAAAAGTACAGATTAAATTGAGGCACACAGACATCTTTACAATGTTGAGCTTTTGTCAGCTAAGAGTGTGATATATCTCCATTCAGGAATAATTTCTCTTATAAAACATCCCTGTGGAACACAATCATTTTCAAATGATCAAATAAGACCTCAGCAGTTGACAGCCATAGGTTAGTGAATAAACTAAAATAAAATTTATTTTTAAAAATAAAAAGCAAGTATCACCCAGGCCTGCCTTACGTCACTGACCTAAGTCTTTTCCTACCCCCCCCCTAAAAAAAAAAAAACAATCATAGGCTGTGATGGATGTAATATATAAAATTATGAGTCCTCTTTACTCTAGGTCACCTGATAAACCAAGTCAGAATTATAGAAAGCTAAGACATTCTATGGCCCCAAAACCTTGTCTTGAGGAATATTAAGTATTTCATGCTAAATGTCTAAATTCAACTGGCTTAGATGGCTAAATGAAATTATAGAAGCAGTCATCTGTTGGCAGATTCACCAAGCCTTCTTGCTGACTCTGCGGACAATGCTTATTTTTAAAAAACCGTCAAGCTACATTCTCTGCCCAGTATGACCATATTGGGCAGGAAAAATCCCCATTCAGTCAAGAGTGTCCAACAAAAAGCAAAGACCTAATTCCTGTTTTATCTAAAAATATAAAACAAGAAGAAATAAAGTCATAAAATGTCAAGCTTGGAAAGGACGTTACAGATGATTTAAGTATCTCTTTCTTTCCCAAATGAGAAGATGGAGTCCAGCAGAAAGTAAGTCACTCAGGTCACACAATTAATGACAAGTAAAGTCCTGTAACTGGGTCTCTTGACTCACAAGCCAATGCTTACCCCACCACATTCTGGTGCACACATAACCAATTGATCATTCCCTCCCAATCAATTCATTTCCAAAAAATAGTGATTAAAAATTTTTCTTCTGAACAATTAAAATTAGACTACGCTTTTCAAGCTACTGTAAATTAAGGCCAATCCTATATATAATATGAAGAACTATTAAGCCTCTAATATTAAATAATTTTACTAAATTTAAAACATTTCATTTCAAATAAAATCAAATTTGAGCATAATTATTCAAAAATCCTCAGCATGTTAGACATATGTTGCATTTTTCAAGGAGCTAATTAATTTACTGAAAAAACTGTCATTTAGAAATTTTTATCAAACAGGGTAGAAATAAAGGTGTATATTTCTGGCAGGCCAAAAAAGAGAGAAAGCAGCAACTGGCACAAAAGCAGACCTTAAACAAACATATTCTCCTGTTGTCTTTGCTTGAATAAACCAGTCTACCAAAACACAAAATCAAGACCTACGCATATATCTGCTTCCATATGCTGTTTGTATTTTTATCAGTACAGTCACTGAGAAAGCACTAAGAAAAAGATGCCTTTCCAGAGTAGCTGAACATGAGAAAGTAAGGGAGAAAGCTGGAAGAGTTGTAATTTCATGGATGCAGAGGAAGATCAAATTTAGGTTTTATTGAGCCAGGGTCATCAATGAGGTAAACTTTGAAGCTTGAACAAAAATGTATCATTAATAAATTGTGTTTTAATATGGTTAGTATCTAAACTATCACTAGACTTTATCTGTGAAGAAACCATGGAGAATATGTTTCCCATTTTCTCTAGATTAAAAAACCTGGTCTCTTTTTGAATCACTTTTTCTATGTTTAAAGTTAAACCATATGAAATTTTTTAAAAATTCTTTTAAAGTATACCAATTAAAAAAAAAAAAAAGACTCTCTCAAGAGATTCATTGAGTGGCCATTTTAGGGATCTGCTGAACTTTAGAATTCCCAGCTAGAAAGTAATTTGGAAAATACCGGATATTTTATTTAACACTAATGTCTACCACAGTTGTTTTGTTCTTTTTAGATCTTGTATTCTGCCTTAAGCCTATAAGGGGGTGATAAGCCTATAAAATGCATTTTCTATTCCACAATCAATTTTACATTATTTCTTGTTGCACTAAGAACTTAGAGATAATGGGGTCTCTACAGTCGTTAATTATGATCTCTATTTTACAGTTTCTAAATAAAAGCCAACTGTTATATGAGGATGCATCATAACGGCCTGTATCCCAACTAAAACCTAACGCTGAAAAGGAAGCAACTCTAGGGAGAATGGGATACCCAGAAATTAGCTGAAAACATTTACTTGGATCATACACCTGGATATACAAATATGAGCCAATTTCTACAATATTTTTCTTGGTGCAACAACAAAAAATTCTTCTAATAAATGTAATTGCTTTCTATACTAAAGGTGATATACTATGGGGTCAGATGTTGGCCTCTATTTAGGAATAGACTGTGCTGCCATCTTAATAAGACCAGGGAGATGGTACGTATATTTAATGTAGGATTTTTCCCAGAGAAGGCACTTTGATTTATCTCTTCTTCCCAAAGTAGAGAAAGTTTCCATCTACTAGCTTGCTGGTTCTACTGTATTAAACATGAAATTAGATGTGCAATCTAAGAAAAGTCTGGCCTCATATTCATAAAGTATTAAGAGACCACCTCTCTAACTCATTTTATGTTTCTTTTCCAAAAGGAAATTCTATTTGATTTGCAAGTATTCATTTTATAGCAGGAAATCCACCTCCCACCCCAAATCATCTAAAATGACACATACAACTGGATCAAGTAACTGGTAACTGCGCCTAAATATCACCCAGCAGAAAAATTGTAAGTGTTATTAGAATAAAACTTCTGAAATAATTCTGAAATAAGTTTTATTCTAATATGGGAATAAAGCTGTTATGGGTTGAATTGTGTCCCCCACAACATTCACATGCTGAAGTCCTAACTCCTAGTACCTACCTCAGAATGTAACTTTATTTGGAGATAGGTCCTTTGTAGAAGCAATCAAGTTAAAATGAGGTTACTAAGGTGAGCCAAATCCAATATGGCTGCTATCCTTATATCCTTACAAAGAGATAAGCCTAGAGGGAGGATGGATGTAAAGAGACACACAGGCTTTCACACACCCTAAAAGGCACCATGTGATCTGCCTCACTCCACCCACATCACCCCTGTGGTCTCAATTCCTGCCATGTCCCTCTCACTCACTCTGCTCAAGCCTCAGTGGGTCAGTCTTCTCTGAACATTTTAAGTGAATGCTCATTTTAGGGTTTTGCATTTGTTATTTCCTGTTTCTGGAAGCTCCTTCCCCAGATGTCTGCAGGCTTGAACCCTCTTCACTCAGGCACTATTCAAATGCCATAACATCATAAGCCCTTTTCTGACTTTTTAGATAGACATACATCCCTATCCCCTCATCTCCCTTATTTTTTCTTCCTACATTTATCACCACTTGTCATGTATTTATATAATGTCTATCTCTTTTTACCATTTCATAATCTCCAAAAGAACAGGAACTCTGTTTTTGTTCTCTGATGTATTCCTGGTATCTAGGCCAGGGGTAAACATAAAAGAAGGGCTGAAAAAATATTTGTTGAAAGAACAAATGGATACCACATGGCCTGGCATAGATGCTAAATAAATGGCACTTTGAAATACAGCTATTAAAAAAGTGATTCTTAACCCTGACTATGCACTGAAATCTGGCTCCTGGACCCTGTTCTCAGTTCCTAAATTGGAAATAAATTACTAGTCTGAGATTCTAACTTGCAGCCAGATTGAGAGCCACTTCACTAGACTACGAGTTCCTTAAAGAAAAAGACTGTGCTTTTTCACAATTCTTTTTATAATTTAAGGAGCCATAAGTATTATTTTGGAAGTTGATGGAAAACTATGCAATGGAGGTTGGATTTAAAAGTCATTTAAAAACAACGGTTGTACTTAAGACAAGCAGCTGGATAAATAATGTTAACAATGGTTCTCCCTAGGTATGACGGCAGGTGATTTTCTTTTTGCTTGTCCAAATTATTCAAATTGTTTATAATAAGTATTACTTCCATTTACAGAAAAATAATAAAAGAAAATATGGATAAGATCACTTAGAATATCTACGATGCACAAAGACAAGAAGCAAAAACCTGGGACAACCGACATTTAAAAAGAGGTCATAGAAGAATGGCTAAAGAAATAAGGACATAACAATGAGTGACACAACATGACAGCATCAGAAAGCAGGAATGCAGCAGCCTGGATGCAGAGTCAAATGCCTCAGAGAGATGGAATAGGATGAGGATTAAAGAAACCACTGGTAATCAGATGATTATTAACCACGACAAGAGATTCAAAAAACAAGTGGGCTAAAAGTCTGACTCTAGTGAGCTGAAAAGAGAATTGAGGAAATAAAAGTAAAGAATCTGATTTTGAAGGGAAGATCAGGAAAAACAAAGCCATAGTCGAAAAGTTCAGGTTAAGGATTAGCCTGCCTTTATCTGTGTCTGTCATAGAGTGCAGAACTCACTACAATGATGCCAAGTGAGTCACATTTATTCTCCCTGTCCTGTTAGGGTGATCCCCTACTGCTACAGATGATGGATTCTAAGAGGAGATAAACCTAGATGGGACATGTCAGTCAGTCATAGTACATACCAACACCTTTTCTCTTCCTGGAACAACAATATAAGAAAAACATAAGGGTCCTCAAAACCTGCAGAAGCACTATTACTCTAAAAGAATGCTTATCTTGTTCTAAATGCAAATATAGTAATCAGAATTCTCATCAGCTCCCAAGAAAGAAAAAAAGAAAGAAAGAGAAAAAAAAGAAAGAAAAGAAAGAAAGGGGAGGGGAAGTGAGGGGAGGGGAAGGGAAGGAAGGAAGGAAGGAGGGAAGGAAGAAGGAAAGGAAGGAAGGAAACAACTAAACCTAGCTATCTTGATGGATTTGTGATTTATGGTATTAAACTGAATTAAGTTTGGCCTAAAGCTGCCACTGTACATATTTTGAGTTTGGCATAAAGGTTTCTCCATACATTATGAACTATAACCTAACTTGATGTGTAAACAGACTATAATGTCACCAAAAGTAAATCCTTATAACAAGTAACTGAGTCTCAATCAATCACAGTAGCTGTAGACAACCAGAGGCTGAAAGCTGCCAGATTACACCCAAAGAAGGTAAATGCCAGCTGCACCAATCAAGTACTCTCTGTATGTCATTTCTTGTTTTCTTGTTATATAGTCCACCAGGTTTGTAGATGTACCAACTATATTAGTCCATTTTCATGCTGCTGATGAAGACATACCTAAGAATGAGTAATTTATTTTTTTTTTAAAGAAAAAAAGCAGTTTAATGGACTCACAGTTCCATGTGGCTGAGGAGGACTCACAATCATGGTAGAAGGCGAAAGGCATATCTTACATGGTGGCAGACAAGAGAGAATGGGAGCCAAATGAAAGGGGTTTCCCCCTTTAAAACCATCAGATCTCATGAGATGTATTCACTACCATGAGAACAATATGAGGAAACCATCCCCGTGCTGTCTGGTGACAGCATTCCTGATGAATGGTTTTCTTGCTAAAATAAATGCTACATTTAACTCCTCTCACTTTTTCTTTAACAGAAATATAATTTCAATTAGGATTGAATATATTTAATTGTTCTTCCTACAGAACACACACAAAGACTGTTTTCATTTCTATACAGTATGTGAATACTCATTACCATGAACTCAACAAAGTCCTCATTTTAGCCTCTGAATGAGTGGTGTGAGATCCACCTTTCTCACCTGCACTCCCAGACACATGCATTCATTAATTGATAGTTAAATGATCTACACACAGGCAAGCAAGTGAAAGTGAAATAGTTTTAACAGAAGGCACATCTAATAGACTAACTGAATGGTTACCTTCAAAAATCAAGATTTATCAGAATAGCATTCAATACTGAATGAAACAAAAAAAATCACCTACAGGAATATCTCAGAATGCCAAGAGTCCTTTAGTACTTACACTTACATTTTTAGACTGCTGTTGCTAAACTTTATAAAGAACTTATTGGAGTACTCACTAGTTAGTATTTAATGATCATAGATTACATTATCTTATTGGAGCTTAAGAACATCAAGTGCTATGATTACAACTACATTACGTTAAAAATAGGTATATTAAATAACAAATTGTGGTATAACCATATAATAGACTACTACTCAGCAAAAAGAAACAAACTTGACACACACCACAATGTGAATAAACCTCAAAATCATTATGCTAAGTGAGAGAAGACAGCCCGCCACCCCCAAAAAAGAGTACATGCCATAAGATTCCATTTATCTAAAATTCAGTAAAATGCAACTGAATCTCTAGTGACAGCAGATCAGTGGCTGCCTTGGGACCGGGTGGAGGAAGGGTTGGATAACAAAGAGAAACAGGAAACTTTTGGCAGTGTTGAAATTACTATCTTGATTATGACAATAGTTTCATGAGTGCCTACATATGTCAAAACTGACCAATCTGTATACTTCAAATATATGTAACTGAGTGTACTTCAATTAATCTTCAATAAATATTTTTTAAAGGTTGAGGCCATGATTTAACTTCTGCATAAAATATCTGAATATCACTTTAAAGCAATATCATTTGCATATGAAAGATGAATGGACTAATAACAAATGATTGTTATTAAATGGGTTAATATCGGTAAAACACTTAAAGCAATGCCTGAGCCATATTAGCTGATAAGTCTTAAAAGAAAGAGGTATAAGGAAGAGAACAAAAACAATAGGATACTACAAAATGATAGAATTACACGTCAATTTGTCCATCAATTTTTATTCCTAATTTTCTTTGGAATATATTTTTCCAACAACAGAAAAAGGCCTTCTGTTTTTGAAGTTTTACACACTTGCGGTTTAAGATGACATCAGACTACCAAATCTCACTCTCACCTCTTCATCTACATCCTTCACTCCCAGAACCATACAGATAAAGACACAGGCAGAAAATGCCCTAGGTCCAGTACCTATCATGTGCTTATTAACATGGAAGAAGCACAGACAGCTCTGTTTCTTTAAAACATTCTCCTAATTGAGAATTTGGTAGACAGAATGAGTTCCTCAAACTTCATCAGCATAGGATGAAAA
Source organism: Cacajao melanocephalus (assembly GCA_963573385.1). Taxonomy (NCBI): domain Eukaryota; kingdom Metazoa; phylum Chordata; class Mammalia; order Primates; family Pitheciidae; genus Cacajao; species Cacajao melanocephalus. Next base: position 22,352 of record CAUYLG010018556.1, read on the forward strand.
GGAAGTTTCTCAGACAACAGAAACTGGACTAGGAACTCCGCACAGGCGTGCTATCCTCAAGACAGGAGGACTAGTGGCCACCTCCACACCTTGTGTGTAACTAAAACACAGCAATACATAAAGCTTTCCTTGTGAAAATGTAGAATTAACACCTACCTTGGAGGAGATGAAATACTCCTGGAACACGAGAAAAAGATCTCTACCTCGAGAAAAAGAAATCATGTGAAAATGATTGGCTACTGGGAAAAATTGTAAATAGCTGGCTGGTGCACCTAATAAGATTAGATCAATAGCCTCTAACGATCAGTCATGGAGAGCTGCAAGCATAATAGATCAGTTTTGTGTAGGCAGAGTGGGAGGTAGTGGAGGTCAGTGGAAAGTGAAATCTCTGGAGACAAATCTATCCCAGCTTTATGGCTCACTAGCTTTGTCACCTTTTGCAAGTTATTAATTGCCTTTGAGCTTCAGTTTCCTCATCTCTGAAAGCAGAGGTATGGACTGCTGTGAGAAAAGTGTTTCACACATTAACTACTCAATAAATGAAACTTGTTATCAAGAAAATCAAAGATAATTAACTGACAAAATGTTAGAATTAACGAGACAGTCCTGTAAGAAAGTAGATACACAATTAATTTCTAAAAACCAGTGGCTTTTCAACATATCAGGGAAAAATCAATTAAAAGGTAAAATGGTTGGGGAAAAATATAATGGAAAATAGTAACATAAAATAGTTTGGAATACAAAGATTGTACTAGTGAGAAACACAGAATGCCTCAATAAATGCTAAAACAGACTACATGTCTTTAAATGTGAAGATAATACTAAAAATATAACTTTTTTTCAAATAAATAAGAGAACTTAACAGAATTCAAGAAAAATTTTAACTTTTCAAAATTATTCTAAAGTTGAACTGAAAGACTAAATGAGTGAGAACCCCTAAAAAAAATCTTTGAACGAAAGAAAATTAAGTGCCACCATATAAAACTATATTATAAAACTCTGTCTACAATCTTGGTACAAAAAAATTGATAGTGTAGAAAATACCTCAAAAGAAATTGAATAAATGTGCATATATAATATAGCCCATAGTGTATATAAAACAATAGCTTATAAATGTTTATATATCTACATACACAACATATGGTATAGAAAACAAATCAACAGAAAAAGGATGAATTATAGATTGTTCAAAATACTATTTGTAAAAACTGGTTATTCCAGGAACAAAGTCAGAGACATATCAAGCACTTAATAAAATGCTTGATGAATCAAAATATGGGAGTAAGTTCACATCATATTTTTAAATGCCAAAAACGATTACCAAACTGAATGTACATAATATTACCATTATGAAACCATATGTGTACACTGATACTGAAATACATGCAAAGGACTTTTGATACATGTAATAGAGGCAGTATAGTCTGATGGTGAAAAGTATGGGCCCTGGTATAGCACCCTGAGTTCACAAGTAACTTAAACATGGTGGGAAAATGCTAGGTATGAGCTCACCAATTAGAGTTAGGGAGATAAGTGAGTAAATTAATAAATGAAATGCACTTAAAATTGTACCTGTCTATTGTTGTTATTATTTATTATTCCTATTACAAATAATAAGCTGTTAAAACTGGCATGCATATTTAGTGGAATTATGGGTATTTTTATCGCTGCATTTTTCTGGAAGGCACATATATCACTTTTAACTTTAAAAGGTAACAAATGTCCAAAAAAAAAAAAAAGACCATTAAAAAAACCCTAGAGTAAATTATCTTAATATTTATCTGCTCTTTAGATAGGGAGGCACTTCCCTAGCATAACTGGCTCAGACATGTTTAAGCATCAGTTATTATTTGGTTCAAGTTATTTCCTGGTATGCATTATTGATATGCCTAAGAACTATCAAATAGAAGTCTGCATTAAATTTTCTGCTTTTAACTTTGGGAGGCTGGGTTAAATACCAAAGGGCATTTTTTTTTTTACACTGTAGCATTCTTAGAATAAAGTGCTAAGTATGACAGAATACGAATGTGTGCTGCCAGGTGCAGTGGCTCACGCCTGCAATCCCAACACTTTGGGAAGCCAAGATGGGTGGGTCATCTGAGGTCAGGAGTTCAAGACCAGCCTGGCCAACATGGTGAAACCCTGTCTCTACTAAAAATACAAAATTAGCCCAATGTGGTGGCATGCACATGTAATCCCAGCTCTCGGGGGGCTGAGGCAGGAGAACTGCTTGAACCATGGAGGCGGAGGCTGCATTAATCTGAGATCACACCACTGCACTCCAGCCTGGGCAAAAAAGAGTGAAACTCCATCTCAAAAAAAAAAAAAAAAAAAGAATGTATGCTGGGACTAAAGCATCAAGGTCAAATATTTATCTTCTCACCAGTTACAGTAGGTATGGATATAACCCTGAACAGTCATTGAACTGCCCCTTAAATCCATCATGGTAAAATAGTCACAGGGCAGTAAATTAGAACTCATGGCTCCTATAGATAGAAACCAGGTCTGCAATCCATCCAAAGCAACAGTTCTGTAATTTTCAGAGTAAAAAGACACAGCTCATGGCTTCTGCATATGTAAAACACCTTCTAAGATGACCTAAATTATGCATCATTTTGTCCACTACCCACTAATCTAAATCTTGTCCTCTAAATGAGCATTACAGCAATGTCTCTTATATATAACTGCACTTAATATATTTGAAGCTCTTATCATGGCCTCCCAAGTCCACCCCAAGCTCAACAACCCCAATTCCTTTGGTTAGTTCCCACGTAACATACTTTCCAAATAACTAATCTTCCTAATTCACATCTCAAGCCAATGTCACCCTTTGTCAATACCTCTCTTCAAATATTGCACCTAAGTTGAATTAATGACCTAATTTAAATGTCTACCTTCCACAGACAAAGGATTCTGCTCTTATAAACAGAACCCAAGACCCTCCATCATTGCTTTTAGCAGCCATACGACAGCAATGGCTTCAGAAGTACTTTTAAGTAAAATTTCCCCATTCTATGCTTGAACATCTAATTTTCAGAACCAAAAGTCTACATTTAAATCAATTATGTTGGTTTACCCATTATTCTAGCCTTTCAAAGTAATTTTGAATCCCAATTTTGTTTTCCAACTCATTAAGAATCCTTCTCAGCTTTCTGACTTTACAAAATTTGGTTATGCCTTCTCAAAACCCAAGTATTGTTTAAAATGGTAATAGTAAAACAGTAACAGGACAGAAATTAGATACTAAGCCCAAAGGTATTTCATTGGAGATATTCTTTCAGGTTAGCATCACTTACATTAATAATCTTAGGGTACATTTGTTCAAGTAGCCAAGAATCTGTCGAATATTCCATCATTCATTAAATACTATGCATTTTGTCCATAAGAATATGACAATTCAAATGTCTCACTGTAGGCAAGCATAGTGGCTCACAGCTGCAGTTCTAGTACTTCAGGAGGCTGAGGTGGGAGGATTGCCTGAGTCCAGGATTTCAAGACCAACCTGGGCAACACAGTGAAACCCTGTCTATACAAAATAACAATAACAATACAAAAATTAGCCAGGCATGGCAGTACATGCCTGTAGTCCCAACTACTCGGGAGGCTGAGGTTGGAGGATAACTGGAGCTCTGGGAGGTCAAACCTGTAGTGAGCTGTGATTGCACCACTGCATTCCAGCCTGTCTCAAAAAAGGAGTTTGCTGAACTATTCACAATAGCAAGTCATGGAATCAACCTAGGTGTCCAACACTGGTGGATTAAAGAAAATGCAGTACATATACACCATGGAATACTATAGAACCATAGAAAAGAACAAAATCATGTCATTTTCAGCAACATGGATATAGCTGGAAGCCATTTTCCTAAGCGAAGTAACACCAGAACAGAAAACCAAATACCACATGTTCTCGCTTATAAATGGCAGCTAAACATTGGGTATTTATGGACATAAAGATGGCAACAATAGACACTACAGACAGAGAGGAGAGGGAAAAGGGGGGGCAAAGGTTGAAAAACTGTTGGGTACTATGCTCAGTACCTGGGTGATAGATTGATTCATATCCCAAACCTCAGCATCATATAATATACCCAGATAGCAAACCTACAAATGTACACTGAATCGAAAAGTTGAAAAATTTAAATAAGCAAATGCGTTGAATATTAAGAATCACCCTGCCTATATCATACTCCAGATTTACAGGTCTCCTTCCCATCCCTCCAGGCTGCTTCTGTGTTAATGCTAATCATTCTCCACTGGCTGTACCTTCTCAGTTTCATCTTCAAATGCTTCTCACTCTGCTTGCTTCTTAAATGCTGCTGTTTCCCTAAGTACTCTCCTCAACACAGTGCTCTTGCTATAGGCTCAGAGTCTAAGTGACCTTATCAACATCAATGGCTTCAATTATCTCCTATATATTCATGGCTCCCAAGTTGTCTTTCAGTTGCACTCCTGTACATCCACCTATCTTCAGGAAAGCACTGTTTGCATGTGCCTGGGGTACTATAAACTCGGGATGTCCAACGCTAAACTCATCCTATTTTTCCCCAGCCTCTGCCTCCTCCTTTTCCTTATCCAATTCTTTTACTTCAATAAAAGATAGCAGCATCTACTCAGACCAATAACTTATAAGTCATGGTAGACTGAAATGTATCACTCGGTTGCAGATTCCTGAAAATAAGATCTCTTTAATAGCTGTCAAATCCAACTATTCTCTCCCTCTCCATTCAAACTGCCATGTACTTAGTTCTGTTATTTTCTCCCCATGGGAGAGGCAAGAGTCTCCTAACTGATCTTCCTGCATCCAATATGTTTTCCCTTTTATGTTCCTTCACTTGCCAAAAAAATAATCTAATTTGACGTTAATAGCACTTCATAGCTTGCCTCACTAGACCTTCCGTCTCTGCCACCTTCTGCCACCACCACCCAGATGTCCTTCAAGCTGGTCCTTAAAATTATAATATTATTTGATTCCTCTTTGATGTTATACATGTTATTTTCTTTGACTGAGATGTGGTGATCTCTGTGCATCCTGCAAAGCACTTCTATAAATCCTTCCAAACTCAGCTGAAACATCACTTTCTCTGAGACCAGAGTTCCTTTAGTCTGATTTAGTTGTCCCTTCTCTGTGCTTCTATACAACCCTGTGAGGTTGTATGATTTTTTCCTGTGAGAGAAATACATGCTAGATAAGCAAATAAATATATAAATGGCAACTAAAAAAAGTAACAGAGAATGAAAAATGTCTTGAGATAGCTAAACCACAGCCTTGGAACAAACAATACCAGTGCAAGCACAAGAATCCTTGGTTACTTCATAGCTGCTTCCACATTTTTCTCAGCCAAACCCCTGAAAGCCTTCATGTATTATAATAAATTAATAAGGTGCTATGTACTAAACATTATTTTTGGAAATTAAAATATATTACTGTTTGATATGTTAAGGAAGTAATTCCACATACCTTTTTATGTATTAAACAATTGCTTTTGCTGGGTATTATGTGTCTCAAAACACACAAATTTTTAAAAAGTCTAGGGAAATATAATTTCAATGTATATATGTTATCTTTATTATACTAAGAGCTTATATACATAATGATAAAAGCACCTAAATAGGAAATCTCACACAAAAAAATGAAATACAAAAAGCTAAGTGACATGAAAAATACTGATCTTCATAAATGATTAAAGAAACATTGGGAGCAGTTGGGGGGGGTAGGGGAGGGACAGCAGGGGGTGGGGAGGGTGGGGAAGGATAACATGGGGAGAAATGCCAGATACAGTATACATCTAAAGTAAAATTAAAAAAGAAAAAAGAAATGCACGTTAGGTCACAAAATAAGTCTTAATACATTCAAAAGACTGAAACAATATCAAGCAGCTTCTCTGATCACAGTGGAATAAAACTAGAAATTAGTAACAAGGAATTTCGGAAACTATACAAATACATGAAAATTAAACAATATGTTCCTGAATGATCAGTGGATCAATGAAGAAATTGAGAAGAAAATTGAAAAATTCCTTGAAACAAATGGTAATGGACATGCAACATACCAAAACTTATGGGATACAGCAAAAGCAGTATTAAGAGGGAAGTTTATAGCTGTAAGTGCCTACATCAAAAAAAAACTTCAAATAAACAATCTAATGATGCATCTTAATGAACTAGAAAAGCAAGAGCAAACCAAACCCAAAATTAGTAGAAAAGAAATAAAAATCACAGCAGAAATAAATGAAATGAAGAAAATACAAAAGATCAGTGAAGCAAAAAGTTGGTTTTTTGAAAAGTTAAACAGAACTGACAAAACTTTAGCTAGACTAAGAAAAAAAGAAAATACAAATAAAATTAGAAATGAAAAAGAAATTATAATTGATATTACAGAAATTCAAAGCATCATTGGAGGCTACTATGAGCAACTATATGCCAACAAACTGGAAAACCTAGAAGAAATGGACAAATCCCTAGATGCATACAACCTACGCAGACTAAACCAGGAAGAAGTCCAAAACCTGAACAGACCAGTGCCAATAAGATGAAAGCCATGATAAAAAGTCTCCCAATAAAGAAAAGCCTGGGACCCAAAGGCAACACTGCTGAATCCTAACAAACATTACAAGAAGAACTAATACTGATCCTACTCAAGCTATTCTGAAAATACAAGAAGAGAGAATACTTTCAAACTCATTCTACAAGGCTAGTAATACCCCAATACCAAAATCAGACAAAGACACATTAAAAAAAGAAAACTACAGGCCAATATTTCTGATGAATATTGATGCAAAATCCTCAACAAAATACTAGCAAACTGAATTCAACAACACATTAGAAGGATCACTTCTCGTGACCAAATGAGATTTATCCCTAGGATGCAAGGATAATTCAAAATATGAAAATAAACCAATGTGATACATTCTATCAACAGAATGAAGAATAAAAGGCACATGATCATTTCAATTGATGCTGAAAAGCATTTAATAAAATTCAATACCCCTTTATGATAGAAAAAAAATCAAAAAACTGAATATAGAAGGAATATACCACAATATAATAAAAGCCATATGCAACAGACCCACAATTAGTGTCATACCAAATGGGGAAAAACTGAAAGCCTTTCCTATAAGATCTGGAACATGACAAGGATGCCCACGGTCACCAATTTTATTCAACACAGTACTGGAAATCCTAGATAGAGCAATCAGATAAGAGAAAGAATGAATAAAAGGGCATCCAAATTGGAACAGAAGAAGTCAAGTTAACCTTGTTTGCAGATGACATGATCTTATGTTGGAAAAACCTAAAGACTCTACCAAAAAGCAGAATTGATAAATTCAGCAAAGTTGCAGGATATAGAAATCAACATACAAAAATCAGTCGCATTTCTATATGCCAACAGTGAACACTCCAGAAAAGAACTTTTAAAAAGTAATCTCATTTACAATAGCCATGAATAAAATACCTAGAAATCAACTTAACCAGAGAAGTGAAAATCCCTATAATGCGAACTGTAACACACTGATGAAAGAAATTCAAAAGCCACCAAAATATGGGGAAATATTCCATGTTCACGAACTGGAAGAATCAATATTGTTTAAATGTCCATACTGCCCAAAGCAATCTACAGATTCAATGCAATCCCTAACAAAATCCCTAAGAAATTCTTCAAAGAAATGGAAAACAATACTAAAATTTATATGAAACCACAAAAGACCCAGAATAGCCAAAGTTATCTGATACAGTTTGGTTCTGTGTCCCCACTCCAATCTCATTTCAAATTACAATCTCTACCTGTCGAGGGAATGAGGTGATTGGATCATGGAAGCAGTTTCCCCCATGCCGTTCTCATGATAGTGAGTGAGTTTCATGAGATCTGATGGGTTTGTAAGTGTTTGGAAGTTCCTCCTTCACTATTCTCTCTCCTGCTGCCTTGTGAAGGTGCTTATTTCCCCTTCACCTCCTGCCACATTGTAAGTTTCCTGAGGCCTCCCTAGCCATGTGGAACTGCGAGTCAATTAAACCTTTTTCCTTTATAAATTACCCAGTCTTGGGCAGTTCTTTATAGCTGCTTGAAAAAGAACAAATACACTATCCTAAGCAGAAAGAACAAAACTGGAGGAATCAAATTACCTGACTTCAAATTGTACTACAGAGATATAATAACTAAAACAGCATGGTACTGGCTTAAAAACAGACACATAGACCAATGGAACAGAATAGAGAACCCAGAAACAAATCCACACATCTACAGTGAACTCATTTTTGACAAAGGTACCAAGAATATACACTGGGGAAAGGACAGTCTCTTCAATAAATGATGCTGGAAAAAACTAGATATCCATATACACAAGAATGAAACTGGACCTAGGTCTCTCCCTGTACACAAAAGTCAAATCAAAATGGGACTACAGACTTAAATCTAAGACTTCCAACTATGAAACTACTAAAAGACAACATTGGGGAAAATCTCCAGGAAACTGGTCTGGGCAAAAATTTCTTAAGTAATACTACGGAAATACAGGCAACCAAAGCAAAAATGGACAAACAGGATCACATCCAGTTAAAAAGCTTCTTCATAGCAAAGGAAACAATCAACAAAGTGAAGAGAGAACCCACAGGATGGGATAAAATATTCGCATCTGACAAGGGATTAATAACCAGAATATACAAGGAGCTCAAACAACTCTGTAGGAAAAAAATCTAATAATCTGGTCAAAAAATGGGTAAAAGATTTGAATAGATATGTTTCAAAAGAAGGCATGCATGTGGCAAACAGGCATATGAAAAGATGTTAATATCACCGGTCATCAGAGAAATGCAAATCAAAACTACAATATCATCTTACCCCAATTAAAAAGACAGGCAATAATAAATGCTGGCGAGAATGTAGAGAAAAGGGACTCCTTCTACACAGTTGGTGGGAATGTAAATTAGGGCAACCACTGTGGAGAAAAGTATGAGGGTCCCTCACAAAACTAAAAATAGAGCTACTACATAAATCAGCAATCCCACTGCTGGTTATATATGCAAAAGAAAGGAAATCAGTATATCAAAGAGATATGTACACTCTGACATTTGTTGCACAATTCTTAACAGCTAAGATTTGGAATCAACCTAAGCGTCCATCAAGAGATGAATGGATAAGAAGATGGGGTACATATACACAATGCAGTACTATTCAGCTATAAAAAAGAATGAGATTCTGTCATTTGCAACAAAATGGATAGAACTGGAGGTCATTATGTTAAGTGAAATAAGCCAGGCACAGAAAGACATACATGTTCTCATTTATTTCTCTATCTAAAAATCAAAACAATTGAACTCATAGTGAGAGTAGAAGAATAGTTACCAGAGTCAAGGAAGGGTAGTAGGAAGGGAGGAGGTTGGGAGGGAGGTGGGTATAATTAATCAGTACATAAAAATAGAAAAAATAAATAAGACCTATTATTTGATAGCCAACAGTGTGACTATAGTAAATAGTAACTTAATTGTAAGTTTTTAAATAACTGAAGGAGTGTAACTTAATTGTAACACAAAGGATAAATGCTTGAATGGACAGATAATCCATTCTCCATGATGTGATTATTTCACATTGCATGCCTGTATCAAAACATCTCATGTACCCCATATGTATACCTACTATGTATTCACAAAAATGAAAAATTAGAAAATGTTTAAATGTCAATTGTGCCAATGAAATAGCATTTTTTACCATCAAATTAGTAATCATCTTAACAATTTTCAGTGCTGGCCGGGGTATACATTCATGTCTTTCAGTCTTTCAACATAACTTTTCTGCTATAAGTAATCATCTCAACTAATTAGAAATTCAGACAGTGTTTTGCATTGTTTTTTATTATAACATTGATTATAACAGTTTTATTATACAAGAGAAAATTAAAAACAGCCTATGAGCCTAAAATTAAATTTACACATTTACTCAACAAGCATTTATTGAATACCTACTATGTCTCAGGTACTCTTCAAAGTACTAGGGATATAGTAGTGTATTTTTTAAAAGAAAAATATTATTTGTACAGAGATTTCAATTTATTGAGGGAATGTGAAGTCATACAAACAAAATAAATGATTAAAATATACGTTATTATGGATGCTGAAAGTGCTATAGAATAAAACAAAAGCATGAAATGAAGATTGAGAGGAAGGGATTATAATTTTTAAAAAGTAGCCAGGGAAAGCCTTACCAACAAAATGACGATTGAGTAGAAACCTGAAGTGCATGAGGGTCAAAGTCAACTAAATACCTGAGGGAAAAGAGTTCAAGGTAGGGCAAAGACCCAGTACAGAGGCCTTGAGAAAGTAGCATACATAACACATTTTAGAAAGAACAAGGAGATCGGGCTGCCTAAAGCAAAATGAAACATGAGGAGTTCTATGATTTGAATGTGTCCCTGAAGGTTGATATATTAGAAACTTTATCCCAAATGTGGTGATGTTGGGAGCTGGGGCCTAATAGGAGGTGTTGGCTCATGAGGGATCCATCCTCTTAAATGACTGATGGCATTACTCCAGGAATAGGTTCTGTATAAAATAGAGCTCAGGCCCCCTCTTGTGCTCGTTCTCTCTCTCCTTCTTGTCATTGGCCTTCTGCCATGGTATGGCATAGCTAGGAGGCCCTCACTTAGATCTTGAACTTCCCTGTCTCCTGAACCTGGAGCCAAATTTCTGTTCATTATAAATCACCCAGTCTGCGGTATTCTGTTAGAGAAGCCCAAAAAAACTAAAACAGGGAAAGCAATAAGAGGTGATATTAGAGGCTTCATGGAGGTCAGATTAGGTCAGACCTTTGATATAGTTTGGATATCTGTCACCACCTAAATCTCATGCTGAATTTTAATATCCAATGTTGAAGATGGGGCCTGGTGGGAGGTGTCTGAATCATGCAGGCAGACTGCTTATGGTTTGGTGCTGCCTTTGCAACAGTGAATTCTCAGGAGATCAAGATCTGGTCATCTAAACATTCGTGGTACCTCCCCCTCCACTCTCTCTTGCTCTTGCTTTTACCATGTGATGTCCCTACTCCCCTTCTGCCTTCCTTCTGCCATGACTGTAAGCTTCCTGAGGCCTCCCTAGAAACCTAGCACCTGCCAGCTCTGTGCTTCCTGTAAAGCCTATGGAACGGTGAGCCAATTAAACGTCTTTTCTTTAAATGATACCCAATCTCAGGTATTTCTTTTTTTTTTTCTTTTTTTTTTTAACCAGAGGCCATTGTAGGCCCCACCCTTTTATTTATTTATTTTTATTTTTATTTTTTTCTAGAAAGAAAAAGAGAGAAAAGAAAGAAAGAGTGAAAGAAAGAAAAAAAAGAATGTAAGTGAGAAAGAAAGAAAGAAGAGAAAGAGGGAGAGAGAACGGGATTATTGTTCTATTGCCCAGGCTAGAATGCAGTCTAAAAATTGGTATTAAAAAACCTCTTTTATTCCAATAATTGTGCTTAACAATGGAGACAGGAAGGAATAAGGGATGAAAATAACAAACAAGCAGCCAAACAATATTTTATTTAAACCTGTGAAATGCTATGCAATTGCTGAAGAGTGATTTACTTCCAATTATGTGGTCACTTTTAAAATAGGTGTAATGTGATACTGAGAAAAATGTATGTTTTGTGGATTTGCAGTGGAGAGTACTGTAAATATTTGTTAAGTTTACTTGTTCCAGGTCTGAGTTCAAGTCCTGGATATCCTTGTTAATTTTCTATCTCATTGATCTGTCTAATATTGACAGTATAACGTTAAAGTCTCCCACTATTACTGTGTGGGAGTCTAAGTCTCTTTGTAAGTCATTAAGAACCTGCCTTATGTATCTGGGTGTTCCTGTATCAGGTGCGTATATATTTAGGATCATTAGCTCTTCTTGTTGCATTTATCGTTTCACTACCATGTAATGTCCCTCTTTGTTTCTTATGGTCTTTGTTGCTTTAAAGTCTGTTTTATCAGAGACAAAAATTGCAGCTTCTGTTTATTTTTTCTTTCTCTCCATTTGGTTGGTATGTCTTCCTTCATCCCTCTGTTTTGAGTCTTTGTGTATCCTTCCATGTGATATGGGTCTAGATACAGCATACTGATGGATTTTAGCTTTTTATCCAATTTGCCTGTCTGTGTCTTTTGATTGGGGCATTTAGTCCATTTAAATTTAGGATTAATATTGATATATGTGAGTTTGATACTGCCATTTAATGCTAG
>CAUYLG010018558.1:0-33384 GCA_963573385.1 Cacajao melanocephalus
CATTATACAAAAAGTAAATCCAGATGGATTAAAGACTTAAATGTAAGACCTAAAACCATAGAAACCATAGAAGAAAACCTAGCCAATACCATTCAGGACATAGGCATAGACAAGGACTTCATGACTAAAACACAAAAAGCAATGGAAAAAAAATTAAAAATTTAAAAATGGGTTATAATTAAAATTAATTGCTTATGCCCAGAAAAAAAAAAAAAAAAAAAAAAAAAATCAGAGTAAAGAGCCAACTTACAGAATGGGAGAAAATGTTTGCAGTCTATCCATCTGGCAAAGCTATCCATCTGACAAACGGATAATATCCAGAATCTACAGGGAAGTTAAACAAATTTACAAGAAAAAAACAACCCCATCAAAAAGTAGGTGAAGGATATGAAGAGTCACTTCTCAAAAGAAGGTATTCATGCGGTCAACAGACACATGAAAAAAAGATCCTCATCATTGGTCATTAGAGAAATGCAAATCAAAATCACAGTGAGATACCATCTCATGCCAGTTAGAATGGTGATCATTAAAAAGTCAGGAAACAACAGATGTTGGAGAGGAAGTGAAGAAATAGGAACACTTTTATAGTGTTGATGGGAGTGTAAATCAGTTCAACCATTTTGGAAGACAGTTTGGTGATTCCACAATGATATAAAACCAGAAATACCATTTCACTCAGTAATCTCATTACTGGGTATATACCCAAAGGATTATAAATCATTCTATTATAAGGACACATTCACACGTATGTTTATTGCAGCAGTGTTCACAATAGCAAATAGTTGGAACCAACCCAAGTGCCCATCAATGATAGACTGGATAAAGAAAATGTGGCACATATACACCATAGAATACTATGCACCCATAAAAAAGGATGAGTTCATGTCCTTTGCAGGGACATGGATGAAGCTGGAAACCATCATCTCAGCAAACACAATAGAAACAGAAAACCAGACAGTGAATGTTCTCACTCCTAAGTGGGAGTGGAACAATGAGAACACATGGACACAGGGAGGGGGACATCACACACCAGGGCCTGTCAGTTGGATGGGAGAGAGGAAAGGGATAGCATTAGGAGAAATACCTAATGTAGATGATGGGTTGATGGGTGCGGCACACCTACCATGGCACATATGTACCTATGTAACAAACCTGCATGTTTTGTACATGTATCCCAGAACTTAAAGCATAATAGAAAAATTTTTTTAAAGTAATAGAAAAATAATAACTTACCAAAAACTTCCTAATACTAATGCTTTCTAGATTCTGGAGATAGATGCTAGAGACCGAAACAACCATGAAACCACTAAGTATATGAAGAACCACAGTAATTATTCTGCTTCTAATGAATTTAATGCTCAGATAATCCAATAATTTTAAGGTTTTAATATGCACATTATTTCTTTAGAAAAATTACTTTTGAATTAGATTTTATTAGAATTAATATGTCTATCAACATATAAAACTCCATTTATGGGTCAATAATACTTCAAAGCATAATATAACTTTAAATATTAGTGTTCTCTTTTACTCACAAATGCATCCCAGTTTTGATGACATATATCATTTTTCTACACACCCACCCAATTCTTTCATATTTCTTAGTCACCTTGTTAGCAATATTTTCTATGTGAATCTTCTTTTTCCTTTGCTCATCTGACAAACTCCCATTCATCCTTTGTGGTTCAAGTTAGCTCCCAGCAGCTAAGTGATTATTTTCTAAATCGATAACTGAGTGTCCGTAATACCTTGGTATATCTGGATTTAATTATTTATTATTCTGTGCAGTCATCATGTATTTAATTTCATGATTTATTGGTGGGTGGCACCTCATGGGACGGCTGTAGTGGAGGAATCTTGTCTTATTTTCTCCTTTTGCCACTTTATGTACTGCTTGACAAATGTTAATTACTCAGCAGATATTTGTTTAATAAATACCTTTAAGTCCTATATAGTAAATATCAGATTATTTCATTTATTTTGATATAAGTATGAAATAAAGCATATAATTGTGATTTATTTTAATATACTCAAGGGAAAATAAAATGCAGTTGCCTAATGATAAATTATATATATAACCTCTGTTATGTTCTTGTGAGGGTTGTTGTTATAGAAAGCATAATTTTGTATTTTGTATGTCAGTTGCATCATACACACACACACAGGTAATATGATACCTATTATATTATACAAGTATATAATACTCTATTATATAAAAATATCAGCCTGTGTTGTAAAACAAGTAAATCTTCCAGCAATATTTCATTAGTGAGCTTTGAAAATCAATGAACAAATAGAAAACACCAGGCTTCATATTTACATAATTTTCATTCCAAGAAAAATCGGTGCTGTATTGAGCACCCAGAATTGCTCAAGGCTTGCAAAATTCCACTAAAATACAAGTAATTTTGTTGTTGGTATTGTGTTTCTATCCCTCTCTCACCAATTTCATAGTAGCTTTATGGTTAAGAAAGATCCAAAACCACTCTCGGCTTTAAGGGGCATCCCAGCTGTTGAGATCTTTTTTTTTTTTTCCTTCTTCTTCTTGGGCCATGATTAGTTTAAAGATTGTCAATGAGCAAAGTTTATCCAGTGTTAAATCCCTTTATATTTGTGAATAGTGTGTTCTATGGATGTGAGACCTGGAACTGCTCATTACACTTGGATTCCATGGAGGAAGTTGATGTAGCCAATGCATAGAAAAGGAAAGAAAAATCCTTAAGTCAGAGCCCTCATTAAACTATGCCTGAAGTCTGAAATCTCTATGAAATGTTCAATCTTACTATGGTAAAGTGGAATTTTTCTTTGCTTGAACTGGAATAATCTCAATAGATTCCTACTTAGTATTATTAAGAATTCCTTTGTGAGTTCTCCATTCTGAAATGGCACTTACTGTAATACACAAGACTTGAATTACATGAGACTGACCAGGTGGAAGCCATGCTACCCAGAAGTGAGGGAATCATGAGGATTACTTACTTTTTAGCAAGAAGAGCTCATCAGCCCACAGCTAATATACTATGTATTTGATTAAATGACTGTGAGGGGAACCATATGTCCAGTAAGTAGAAATGTTCTCCTTGAGAACCATCAATGCTAGCAATAATTAACACCATGCTATAAAAATAAAAACAATGAAGTCCATGCACCCTCATGTACCTCCCATCTCTTTTCACTCTCAGTCCAGATTAGATAATAGAAAGTTCAAATAATCTGAAGGTTTATTAACAAACATATTTAAAGGAGTATGGTATAAAAGAAGATTATAACACTATATATTTTTAAAAAGGATCAGATTATATGAGATCTGAATGTTTTAAATTAAATATACTATGTTCTTTACCTGTGCATGAATATAAATAACACAATTTCCCATGTAGTTAATAAATTCATTTTCACTTGCTTCCCATTTTGAAACTAAATTTCTGACAGCAGCAGCAATCTCTGGGGCTTTACAAGTGGCTCTTATTCCATGAGATAAACATTATCTTCTTGATTTCTGCTTTTGTATTTTCATTTGCTTTAGAGGTGAGATCTATTTCTGAAAGGCTGTGCAGACTTTTCTGAGTGCCATCTTCTGGGCATTTTCAATTCTTGAGTTTCAAAAGGAAGATAAACATTCTCACAGTTTTGATCACTAAGAAGAATTCGTCCAAAATCTGTTAAAAATAACCATAACATGAACATTTTAGGCAGGACTTCAACGTTTCTAGAAAATACATCCTCCTTGGACTCTGCTTTTTCTGGCAAGGCAAAGCTTTTGAGTTTATCGAAATCTTTCTCAGCAGTGCTGCTCAAAATTATGATTAGTGTCCTCTGTATTTGGGAGGTATATGTGTTGTTAATGTCTAGGGAGAAAATATCAAGTGAGAATGTTTTTGAGGAGGCAGACACATTTAATGACAAGAATGACAAAACTCAAGGTACATTTTATAAATAAACATTACAAAATTTGCCATGACTTTTAACAAATTCTTTGAATCTATTTAAATAACATGATTATATGATCTTTAAAATCAACCTTCAAATGTTTTTGATTGTTTACTAAATCTCACTTGTGCTTTTTGTATGTTTATCTTACAAACACTGTTTCACCCATGGAGGAGATTAAATGTGCAACATACCCAGTGCTTCCTGGTTTGGAAATCAATTCAAAGAAATATCAGGTCTTGACATTTTACAGTATTTGTGGTGAACCCATGAGGCCACACCAAAAGAAACTCACTTTTTTTTTAAATCTCAGAAAATCACTTTTAAAAGTGACTCATTTCATAAAATATAATATTAACTTCAACTCACCAAGTTCTGTGATACTGAATTTATTTTTGATTGATGTATCTACAGAAATGCTGGTCAGGCAAGAAAGTAGGGTTTTAAGTTTTTATTCTATATGAAATTAAAACATGAGGAATACAACACATAACATTTATTGTTCAAAATTCTAATTTTTTTTTTGTTAAGTTTGTTTTTTTGGAGTCACTGAAGGCAGCCTAATTGGATGGGGTTGCCTAAATTCATCTGGGAATGCAGGATGTCTATGAACAATCAGTTGGCCTGCAAGAACATTTTTTTCTCTCTCTAAATGACACATCATAAGAAAAAAAATAAAGATGAAAGGGCTTCAACTTACCTCCATTTTTGAATGCCAACTGCTTGACTTACATGAACGCATTTACTCCTCACAAGGAGTAATACTATTATTCCCATTTGGTGAGAAAACTCCTTCTTAATAGATTTACCCAAGTCCATACCTGAAAGAGAGAGATTGGAATTCCAAAATTTTTCTTTTGCTTTTTTTTCCATTTCTGTAAATTACTGGGGAACAGGTAGTGTTTGGTCACATACGTTCTTTAATGGTGATTTGTGATATTTTGGTGCACCCATTTCCCAAGCAGTATACACTATACCCTATTTTTAGTCTTTTATTCATCACCCCCTTCCTCCCATTTCCCCCTTAACTCCCAAAGCCCATGTGTCATTCTCATGCTTTTGCATCCTCATAGCTTAGCTCTCACTTATGAGTAAGAACATACAATGTTTGGTTTTCCATTTCTGAATTACTTCACTTAAAATAATAGTCTACAACCTCATCCAGGTTGCTGCAAATGCTATTAATTCTTTCCTTGCTATGGCTGAGAAGTATCCCATCATATATATAGATATATGTGTGTGTGTGTGTGTGTGTGTGTGTGTGTGTGTATCTATAACCCATAATATATATATTTTTGTATAAATATCTATGTATATGTATATACATCACATATACAGATGTATATATCTATATATGTATACATATATAGATAGAGATAGATAGATATAGATATATATCTCACAGTTTCTTTATCCACTCGTTGATTGATAGGAATTTGGGTTGGTTCCACATTTTTGCAATTCCAAATTGTGCTGCTATAAACGTGTGTGCAAGTATCTTTTCCCTATAATCACATCACCCCCTTTACTTCATTTCATCTAAGGTAAACTAGATTACTAAAATGTAATGTCTTTTCTTGTTTATAATTTTAAAAAATCAAGTTTCAGTTTTGTTGATCCTTTGTATGGATTTGTATATCTCAGTATTGTTCAATTGTGACCTCATTTTAGTTATTCATTTTCTTCTTTTACATTTGGGTTTACTTTGTTCTTTTTTTCTAGTTTGTCTAGTTGTGGTGTTAGATCGTTGATATGAGATCTTTCTAACTTCTTGATGTAGGCATTTACTGCTGTCAACATTCTTTTTAATACTGCTTTACTGCATCCCAGAGATTTTGGTATATTGTGTCTCTATTTTCATTTGTTTTAAGTAATTTTTTGAATTTCTGCCTAATTACTTTGTTTATCCAAAAGATATTTAGAAACAAGTTGCTTTAATTTCCATGCAGTTGTATGGTTTTAAGAGATCTTCTGGGTGCTGATTTCTATTTTTATTCCAATATGGTGTGAGAATATGGTTTTTTGGATTTCAATTTTTTTTAATTTATTGAGTCTTTATGGCCAAGCATGTGATCAATCTTAGAGTATGTCCTGTGCACACAGAAGAATGTACATTCTGTGGTTGATGGGCAGAGTGTTCTGTAGATATCTATTATGTGAAATTGGTCAAGTGTCTAATTTAATCCAGAATATCCTTGTAAGTTTTTTGCCTCAGTGTTCTCTCTAATACTGTCAGTGGGGTGTTGAAATTCACAACTATTATTGTGTGCAGTCACCTAAGTCTTTTTGTAGGCCTAACAGCATTTGCTTTATGCATCTGGGTTCTCTATTTTGGGTGCATATATATTTAGGATAGTTAAGTCTTCCTGTTGAATTGAATCATTTATCATTATGTAATGCCTTTCTTTGTCCTTTTTTACTGTTCATTTAAAGTCTGTTTTAACTTGTATTAGAATAGCAAACTCTACTGTCTTTTGATTTCTGTTCATGTGGTAGATCTTTCTCCATCCCTTTCCTTTGAGTCTATGGGTGTCATTACATGTGAGATGAATATCTTGAAGACATCAGGTGGATGGATGTTGTTTTTTCATCCACTGTTCTACTCTATGCCTTTTAAATGGGGCATATAGACCATCTACATTAAAGGTTAGTATTGATATGAGTGGTTTTGATCCTGTTGTGAAGTTGTTAACTGGTTGCTATGAGCAGTTGCTTTATAGAGTCTGTGTGCACTGTACTTAAGTGTATCTGTGGAGTAGATATAAAAACCGAATAAGAAAAAAAATGAGCAACCAAAAAATGGCCAGAGTCCAAAGGGATTCATTGCCACACTCTGCCAAAGTTACAAAGAGGAGGTGGTACCAATACTTCTGAAAGTATTTCAAAAAATTGAGGCAGAGACTCCTTTTAAACTTATTCTATGAAACTAACGTCATCCTGATAGCAAAATCTGAGAGTAGCAATTATTAAGCAAAACTAAAGCTTTCAGCAAAGAGAGGTGACCTGAAAGCAAGGTTCCAGAAATGGCGCAGAGTTCTGAGTCTTTTATGTTGCAAGAGCATGGAAGTCTTCTGTGGGTTCTGTAAAGACACAACAACAACAACTGGATACAGGCCAATATCCCTGATGAATATAGATGTAAACATTTTCAAGAAAATATTAGCAAATTGAGTCCAGCAGCACATCAGTATTTTTTTTGAGATGGAGTTGTATTTTTGCCCAGGCTAAAGTGCTCACCAAAACCTCTCCTCCCAGGTTTAAGTGATTCTCCTTCCCCAGCCTCCTGAGTAGCTGGGATTATAGGCACCCGCCACCATGGCTGGCTAATTTTATATTTTTAGTAGAGACGGGGTTTCTCCATGTTGGTCAGGCTGGTCACGAATTACCAACCTCAGGTGATCCCTGCTCCACTCAGCCTCCCAAAGTGCTGGGATTACAGGCAGGAGCCACTGCTTCTGGCCAAAAAATTTAATTCACCGTAACCAACTAGGTATTATTCCTGGGATGCAAGTTTGGTTAAACATATGCAAATCAATACATGTGGTTCACCATAGAAACAGAACTAAAAACAAAAACTATAAGATCGTCTCAATAGAAGCAGAAACAATTTCAATAAAATACAATATCCCTTATGATTAACATCCTCAGCAAACTAGGCATTGAAGGAACATACCTCAAAATAATGAGCCATCTATGACAAACCCATAGCTAACATCATTATAAATAGGGAAAAGCTGAAAGCATTTCTCTTGAGAGGTGGAATAAGACTAGGATGTCCACCCTCATCATTCCTATTCAACATACTACTGGAAGTGCTAGTGAGAGCAATCAGGCAAGAAAAAGAAATAAAAGATATTTGAATAGGAAAAGAAGTCATATTATGTATTTTCATTGAAGATATGATTCTATACTTAGAAATCCCTAAAGTCTCTGTCAAAAGGCTTTTTAAACAACTTCAGTAAAGTTTCAGGACACAAAAATCAATGTACAGAAATCAATAGACTTTCTGTACATCAAGAATGTTCAAGTTGAGAGCAGAATCCACTTGTAACAGCCAACAACATAACTCATTTATAACAGCCACAAAAAAATAAAGTACCTAGGAATATATCTAACCAAGAAGGTGAGAGATCTCTACAAGGAGGACTACAAAACATGATAAAAGAAATCATAGCTCACCAAAACAAGTGGAAAAACATTCCATACTTATAGATTGGAAGAATTAGTATTGCTAAAATGGCCATATTTATCAAAGATCTTAGTGCACCCTGCTTCATCCCTGATTCAGCTAGATCCTAGTTCTTATCCCACAACCAAGAAGAATAAGGCACACAAACACTGGAGAGTAGAGTAGCACTTATTAAGCCAAAGGAAAGCCCTCAGCAAAGAAAGAGGACCTGACAGTAAGGTGCCAGAAGCAGTACTGAGGTCTGAATTCTGGGTATTTTATGTTCAAGAGCATGGAAGTCTTCTGTGGGTTCTGCCCAAAATGGGAGGGGTAAATTCTCTCCTAAGGGTGTTGCATGTGCACATGCCTGGGGTTGGCCAGAGGAACTCCATCTTAGTTGTCATCCATGAGTGCCTGAATGAAACCTATGGCAGTGGGGGTGGGGTGGAGGGCGCTAAAATCCCCCTGCTAATGTCACATTAATGACATTATAATGAGTTGGATCAAGTTAAGGACATTTAGGTTGATTTATTGCCCCTGCACCTAAGTTAGGACAGTTCCTTCTGAGGAATACCCTGGCATAACGAAAAGTTTTTAACTATATTTCTTCCCATTAGCTACAGGGGCAGTGCAGGTGTGATCATGTGAGTATTTTTCTACTCCCAAAACCCTGCCTCTCTATCTACCTAACCAGCCTCTAACTGCCTCCTCTCTCAATCTCACACCAGTCAGAAAGGCTATTACGAAAAATTTAAAAATAATAGATGCTTCTGAGGCTTGGAGAAAAGGAAATGAGCATACATTCTTGGTGGGAATGTAAATTAGTTCAGCCTTTATGAAAATTAGTAGGGAGATTTCTCAAGAAACTTAAAGCAAGACTACCATTCAACCCAGTAATCGCATGAGTGAGTATATACCTAAAGGAAAATTAATCGTTCTACTGAAAAGACACACACACTCATATGTTCATCACAACACTATTCATAATAGCAGACATGGAATCAACCAAGGTACACATACAAGTATATATAGCACATATAGCCAAGGGGTATTATGCAGCCATAAAAAAGAACTGAATCATGTACTTCACAGTAACGTGGGTATAGATGCAGGCCGTTATTCTAAGCAAATTAATGCAGGAACAATAAACCAATAAACCAAATACCACATGTTCTCACTTATTAGAGGGAGCTAAACACCAGGTACACATGACACAAAGATGGAAACAATATACAGTGGGGACTCCAAAAACAGGGAGAGGGGAAGGGGTAAAAGGACTGAAAATGCATCTACTGGGTGCTATGCTCACTACCTGTGTGATGGGATCTTCTGTAGTCTAAACCTCAACATCACACATTATACTAACATAACAATTTGCACATGTACCCCTGAATCTATAATAAAAGTTGAAAATTTTTAAAAGTCTTTTCAATTTCAGTCTCAAAGATATATTTGAGGAAGGAGGGATGGGCAAGTGATTTGAAAACTCTAGGAATAAAGTGCTGGGAACTCAAGTGAAAAAGGAATCATCTTGCAGGTCTATTCCAAAGCTTAGGTTTCAGTTTTTTATAATATCAAATATTCCTACAATATATTGCTCAAATTTTTCCATATGTATGTGAAAAAAGTGTATAAAGAGACAGATTGTAGAGGTGCATTGCTGTTTGCAACAGAGTTAAAACATGCAAGAACTTTGTTAAACAAATTTAGCAAGTAATAAAAAAAAACCCTGCAATTCACCATCCGCAAAAAAAGTTTTGTTTTTCTCCCTTAGCACAGCCGCTGAGTTAGAGCTAAAAGGAACAAAACATGCAATGTGAAGTCTTAACTACCAGTAAGCCTTTACTAAATAGGTTCTGACCTTGTGATTTTTTTTTTCCTCAAAGTATTTTGAAATAAGCTTCATTTGGAATACATCCTGAAAGCCAACTGGGTTGGAAAATGTTCACAATGTTCTTGTAATTTTTAATCTATTTTCTAAACCAATCACCAATCATGTCATATAAAAAACTGTTGAGAGCCACCCAGAGGCAAAATTTCATATTACTGCTGAAATATTCAGTGATTTCTTAGAAAATCAAATACCTCTAAATTTTAAAAGATTACATTAATGACTAAAGGGCAACATTACTAAACCTTTATTTCTCCCTTTAGAATATTTAGGAAACTGCAAATTGGTTACATTCACTTTTGGAAAATGCCCTGCTATGCAATAATCCAATCCCTTCAATTCAGCCCATTAAAAAGATTCAAAACTCAGTATAATTTCTTTGGGAATTTTCATTTTCAGTCATTTGCCTTGTGCTAGGTTCCAAAAATATTGGCTGTGCACGGCCTAGAGCAAATTTTACAAATGTAGAAATTTATTTCAGTGTTTACAACTTCAGCTACATGTACTTTCCATAAATTTTTTAGAATATTTTCTTTTTGTACTCTTCTACTCATAATCACCTGCTACTGGGTATTATTTTAGTAATTTCCATAACTTTCATTTATATTTTCACTCAAAACATAACATGAAATATTAATATAAATAAAAATGACAATAGCATGTTCATCTTATATTTGATTGCACATATTATATATTTATTTAACACACACACACACACGCTTATCTGACAGCTCTTCAGAGCAAAAAATATTTAATTTCTTTTATACAGCTTAGAGGCATTCAATAAATATGGTTAAGTGACTTGAATTAAGCAGAATTCTGTCATCAGGAAGGCTACAAATAAAAGGGCAAATAAAATGATATAAAGAAGAGAGGTCTCTTGGGAAAGCCCTTAAGCAACTTCAGCTATATAGTGCCTTATCACCACATTACAAAATAGGGTAGTGGAAAAAAATCACATTGAAAAAGATAGATTCCTTAACTTATGTTTTGGAGCTGATGCTTTGATTCAGTCTAGATATAATGTAAAGCCAGGAGAAATAAGAATCATGGCAGCCATTGTTAAGGTATCTTATGCTTTAAGGAAGTCAACTTTCTAAAATCAGACTTATATAATTAAATCAGACCAATAATAGGTTAAACTTGAGCTATGTTTAAATACACAATATTTCTTGTGTTTGACTTAAAAATATCATAAGGATTTGACAATGAAAGAACTTTAATAATCATTATATGTTAGTGGTGCCATTATTAAAGTTTAAATGCAAAACTAAACTGGAAATTGACTTGTGAGAAGACTGCATGCTGAGCAAGTCTGCTTACCAAACTTCATGGAGCATTTAACATATTAATACATTTTGAATTAAGAATACTCTAAAAAATAGATTTTCCCCTCTAATATTAGCCCATTTTTCTTAGTTCATCAACCTTGTTCCTGACATGGCCACTAACACTACATAATGCTGTATAATGCCACATAAGTTTTGGATTGTTTAATGGAAGTGCAAATAATGCTGAAGTATATTTTCAAGTACGAGAAAATGTTCAATGTCTCCTGCAGTCAAGTGAATAAGAATGCTCAGACTAAAGCTGAGATTAAGTGTCTTGTTGTATTTTTGGTCCTCTTTATAGGTCTCAAAGAACATTCAATAAATTATTTCAAAGCCAATGGCATTATATTGCATGTAAAATACAATAATATAAAATTTTAAATTCATTATTGTTTTTAATAATCTCCTGTTAATAAAAGGAAATGATTTTATGTAAGCATGCAGGTTAAATATTTGGTTGTATTTAAATAATTAGTCCTCTAGTCTGAATGTTTGTGTTCCTCAAAATTCATATGCTAAAATCTGAATCCCCAAGATGGTAGTATTTGAAAGCAGGGCCTTTGAGAAGTGACAAGATCATTAGGATAGAGCCCTTATAAAAGAGACCCCAGAGAGCTAACTGGTCCCTTCTATCATATGAGGACACAGGAAGAAGGTGCTGTTGGCTGGGCATGGTGGTTCACATCTATAATCCCAGAACTTTGGGAGGCTGGACAAGTGGCTAGCTTGAGCTCAGGAGTTCAAGACCAGCCTGGGCAACATGGTGAAACCTTGTTTCTATCAAAAATACAAAAACCTTAGCCAGGCATCGTAGCATGCATCTGTGGTCCCAGCTTGGAGGCTGAGTAGGGAGGATTGTTTGAGCTAAGGAGGTGAAGGTTGCAGTGAGATAAGATGGTACCACTTCACTCCAGCCTAGGAGATAGAGTGAGAGCCAATCTCAGAAAAAATAAAAGAAGGTGCTGTCTGTGAACCAGAAAGAGAGCTCTTACCAGGAATTGAATCTACTAGTGCCTTGATCTTGGGCATCCCAGCCACCAGAACTGAGAGAAATAAGTTTCTGTTGTTTATAAGCTAACCAGTTTACACCATTTTGTTATAATGGCCCAATTGTAGTAAGACAGTAACTATTTTATTTTGTTACAAGTAGTAAATAAACTTCAATTAATTAATTCAGTAAAACATGTATTATTTGGATTTTATTGACATGAAACAACTATTTGGTTTTGTATTAGACAGATATTGTTTTGTCTATCAATCATTTCCCTTTATTAAAAAGCGTCACCTATTTGTATCTGTAAATCTACCTGGCCTTCATTCAAAGTCCTTGTAGTTTGAATAGAGCTAACATTAAACTCTACCTCCAAGAATGTCATATGGGCCAGGGTGAATCAATATGAGTATTCCTACCTCTGGCAAAAGAATTGCTTTCAAGTACAAATGTGTGACCTAATTCTGTCTAATAAAGATTCACTCTGGTAATTTGAACTGCTGAGAAAAATGAATTCTTATTCTCAGAATTTTAAGTCAGTAAACTATATGTTTAAGCCTGGAAATTATAGTATCCATCTTGTTACCTGTTGAGTACTTTGTATGCAGCAGATACTAAAGAAATCTGAAGTATAGAGTGAGAGATTCCCAATGATCTGGGTTCAGCACACCTGAAGCAGTGTTGTAGATATTGCCAGACCATTTCCCATTATGTATTTCAGCTTTCTTTCATTGTATTCAAACCATGTCATTTTTGTGGAACTGACTATAAACAAATTTTGAAGAATGGACTGTGATTGTCTCATGCCACCAAGTTTAATTATATTCCACAAGCCACAATGACTGGCTCACAGATGGATATTTGACTCAGAATTAATCAATAGATAGCATCTTTTTGTTCACAGTGATTGACTCAGAATTAGAAAAATGTCATAACTTGATCCCAAAATATTAGATTTTAGGAATTTGGATAAAGGCTACGGGAAAAGAAGTTATTTCTTCCTCTTAGACATTCAGTGTATCAGTGTGAGGCTTGGATTTGCTTCAGGCATTTGGCCACCACTATGAGCCTCAACTTCAGGATAAATCTGACATATGGGAATCATAGAGAGAAAATCACACAGAAAGGAAGCCAGAACCTCAACAAATCTGTTCCTCCCACTAATGGATTTTTTAATTAAATGAACTAATAAACTAATAAACTTCTTGAAATATCTTAAGTTGGGTTTTCTCCTTGAAATACCCAAAAGTATTCAAATTGACACACTTTTTCTACTCCTGGGCTTTTAGGTTATATAAACCAAGTAATTTCCTTTATTTGTTTAAGGTAATTTAGACTGACTTTTGTCATTTGCAAATGGGAAAACACAGAATAAGGCAAACAATTGTTTTGGGCTTCAGACATATGTATAAATCTTCTAACCGGTCATTCATACACACAGACAGATGATGGATAGATAGTAATTTTTAACCATGGTGACATATTAGCTTTCTCTCATTCCTATTCTAAAAGAAAAGGGTTGTTTTCAAATAATAGAAGATCATTCCTTAAAAGAAACAGCATGTCTGCACATACTTTAAAAATATCTTCTTAAAAGCACTATATTTTTAATTTTACTTTTAACAAGCTTTTAATTTGAAAGCCTGAGAACTCATTTAATTAATTCTCAAGAAAAAACCATAAAAATAGTTTTATATTAATCAGTAGAGACAAAGCGAAATCAATCCATATCAAGACATTATTTTATATATCAAGTACATGAGCTGTTCCTAGTCTCCAAGAATAATCCAACTACCTGAACTCAGGTTCCCATTTCCTTGTTCCTTCGGAGGAAATTGCTTCCAGTTGTCCCTCTTTCCAGTCTTCAACACAGCAACCAGATTTCTAAAACACAAATCAGATCATACAGTCCTCTACTCAAAATGCTTTCATGTCTTCTCATGAGTATACTTTCTCATAAGGAGAGTATACCCTTAAGCATGGCATTCAAGGGCCTTCCTGAACTGGCCTGCCAACTTAACTATGCACTTCTACAACTCCCTATTACCCATTACCAGATTTGTGTTTTAGAAATAACAAACCATAAATACGTTTCCAAACATGGCTTGTCCTTTCCAGCCTCCGTGCCTTTACAAGTGTTGTTCCCTTTGCCTTCCTTCAATGATGCAAAGAACTGAACCTATACATCCCTCCAGTCTTATCTCAAAGATTATCTTTCAATGTAAATTTTCCAATGCTACCACCACACTTTGTATATACCTTTATTATAGTATATATTATATTAATGGGAAAATAGTTGTTTAACAGAAGCTATTAATCTATTTGACTGGCTAAAGAGATTAATCAAGTTCACAGATTTCTTTTTTTTTTGTCTACATAGTATTTCTTGACATAATAAAATTGAAATGTTTTCCAACAAAGTCTCTCATTGTAATTTTCTTTAGTGCAGATTGATTTTAATGTATTTTTTTAGTTTTAAAGAACAGGAACAGATCCAAAAATCTAGAATCCATGTGAGAATAAATTATTCTATGATAAATCTATAATGTATGGAACATTTTCTAACAAAATCAAAAGGATAATTAGAAAAAGAACAGATCAACAGAGCTAGCATGTCTGATTCAATGCCATTTTAATAAGAAATAAGTCCAGGCTATTTTATTTTTCTTGAGTCAAGTTAGTAGCATGCATACTCAAATGTAAAATCCTTACATTAAAAACATCCACCATAATAATGAGCAGACAAG
The DNA here is from genome assembly GCA_963573385.1 of Cacajao melanocephalus. Taxonomy (NCBI): domain Eukaryota; kingdom Metazoa; phylum Chordata; class Mammalia; order Primates; family Pitheciidae; genus Cacajao; species Cacajao melanocephalus. The sequence goes on from CAUYLG010018558.1 coordinate 15,059, forward strand.
CCATAGACTGAGATAAGAAGCAAAGGACCCAATTAAAAAATGGGCAAAAAATCTGAACAGATACCTCAGCAAAAAAGATAGGTACTTGGAAACAAGCATATAAAAAGATGTTCCATATCATATGGCATTAGGAAATGAGAGAATTGCAAATTAGAATAACAGTGAGACACTTCTTACCTATTAGAAAATCCAAAACTTTTGTTAATTGTATTCCTATGTATTTTACTCTCTTTGTAGCAATTGTGAATGGGAGTTCACTCATGATTTGGCTCTCTGTTTGTCTGTTATTGGTGTATAGGAATGCTTGTGATTTTTATACGCTGATTTTGTATCCTGAGACTTTGCTGAAGCTGCTTATCATCTTAAGGAGATTTTGAGCTGAGATGATGGGGTCTTCTAAATCTACAATCATGTTGTCTGCAAATAGAGACAATTTGACATCCTCTTTTCCTAAATGAATACTCTTTATTTCTTTTTGTTGCCTAATTGCTCGGGTAGAACTTCTAATACTATGTTGAATAGGAATGGTGAGAGAGAGCATCTTTGTCTAGTGCCAGTTTTCAAAGGAAATGCTTCCAGTTTTTGCCCATTTAGTATAATATTGGCTTTGCGTTTGTCATAAATAGCTTTTCTTATTTTGAGATACATTCCCTCGATACCTAGTTTATTAAGAGTTTTTAGCATAAAGGGCTGTTGAATTTTGTTGAAGGCCTTTCTGCATCTATAATCACATGGTTTTTGTCTTTGGTTCTGTTTATGTGATGGGTTACATTTATAAATTTGCAGATGTTGAGCCAGCCTTGAATCCCTGGGATGAAGCCTACTTGATCATGATGGATATGCATTTTGATGTGCTGTTGCATTTGGTTTGCCAGTATTTTATTGAAGATTTTTGCATCAATGTTTATCATGGATATTGGCCTGAAATTTTCTTTTTTATTTGTGTCTCTGCCAGGTTTTCATATCAGGATGATGTTGGTCTCATAAAATGAGTTGAGGGGAATTCCCTCTTTTTGTATTGTTTGGAATAGTTTCAGAAGGAATGATACCAGCTTGTCTTTGTATGTCTGGTAGAATTAGGCTGTGAACCCATCTGGACCTGGACTTTTTTTGGTTGGTAGGCTATTAATTGCTGCCTCAACTTCAGACCTTGTTATTGGTCTATTTAGGGTTTCAACTTCTTCCTGGTTTAGTCTTGGGAGGGTCCAAGTGTCCAGGAATTTAACCATTTCTTCTAGATTTACTGTTTTATGTACATACATTGTTTGTAGTAATCTCTGATCATAGTTTGTATTTCTGTGGAACTGGTGGTGATATCCCCTTTATCATTTTTTTATTGCATCTATTCTTCTCTCTTTTCTATTAATCTGGCTAGCGATCTTATCTATTTTGTTGATCTTTTCAAAAAACCAGCTTCTGGATTTATTCATTATTTGAAGGGTTTTTATGACTCTATCTCCTTCATTTCTGCTCTGATCTTAGTTATTTTTTGTCTTATGCTAGATTTTGAATTTGTTTGATCTTGCTCCTCTAGCTATTTTAATTTTTACTATAAGGTGTAGATTTTAGATCTTTTCTCACTTCTCATATGGGCACTGAGTGCTATAAATTTCCCTCTAGAAACTGCTTTAAATATGTCCCAGATATTCTGGTACATTGTGTCTTCATTCTCATCGGTTTTGAAGAACATCTTTATTTCTGCCTTCATTTCATTATTTATCCAGTAGTCATTCAGGAGCAGGACATAAAGGACCTCTTCAAGGATAACTACAAACCACTGCTCAAGGAAATAAGAGAAGATACCGACAGATGGAAAAACATTCCATGCTCAGGATTAGGAAGAATCAATATCATGAAAATGAGCATACTGCCCAAAGTAATTTATAGATTCAATGCTATCCTCATCAAACTACCATTGACCTTCTTCACAGAACTGGAAAAGACCACCTTAAATTTGATATGAAACCAAAAAAGAGTCTGCATAGCCAAGACATTCCTAAGCAAAAGGAACAAAGCTGGAGGCATCATGCTACCTGACTTCAAAATATAGACAAGTCTTCAATAATCAAAACAGCGTGGTACTGATACCAAAACAGAGATATAGACTAATGGAACAGAACAGAGGACTCAGAATTAATGCCACACACCTACAACCATCTGATTTGACAAACCTGACAAAAACAAGCAATGGGGAAAGGATTCCCTGTTTAATAAATGGTGCCGGGAAAACTGGCTAGCCATGTGCAAAAAAAACTGAAACTGGACCCCTTCTTTAAAACTTATACAAAAATTAACTCCAGATGGATTAAAGATTTAAACATAAGACCTAACACCATAAAAACCCTAGAAGAAAACGTAGGCAATACCATTCAGGACACAGGCATAGGCAAGAAGTTCCTGACTAAAACACCAAAAAGCAATGGCAACAAAAGTCAAAATAGACAAATGGGATCTTATTAAGCTTAAGAGCTTCAGCACAGCAAAAGAAACAATCATTAGAGTGAACTGGCAATGAACAGAATGGGAAAAAATTCTTGCAAGCTACCTGTCTGACAAAGGGCTAATATCCAGAGTCTACAAAGAACTAAAACAAATATACAAAAAAAAAATCACAAAGTGGGCAAAAGATATGAACAGACACTTTCAAAAGAAGCCATTTATGTGGCCAACAAACATATGAAAAAATGCTCATCTTAAGTATCAGTATGGTTCATGTATGAAAAAAAATGCTCATAATCACTGGTCATTAGAGAAGTGCAAATCAAAACCACACTGAGATACCATCTCATGCCAGTTAGAATGGTGATCATTAAAAAATCTGGAGACAACAGATGCTGGAGAGGATGTGGAGAAAAAGGAACGCTTTTACACTGTTGGTTGGAACGTAAATTAGTTCAACCATTGTGGAAGACAGTGTGGCAATTCCTCAAGGATCTAAAAATAGAAAAACTATTAGACCCAGCAATCTCATTACTGGGTATATAACCTCAGGATTTTACATCATTCTAACATAAAGATGCATGAACACTTATGTTCATTGTGGCACTGTTTACAATAGCAAAGACTTGGAACCAACCCAAATGCCCATCAAAGATAGACTGGATAAAGAAAATGTGGCACATATACACCATGGAATACTATGCAGCAATTAAAAAGGGTGAGTTCATGTCTTTTGCAGGGACATGGATGAAACTGGAAATCATCATTCTCAGCAAAGTGACACAAGAACAGAAAACCAAACACTGCATGTTCTCACTCATAAGTGGGTGTTGAACAATGAGAACACGTGGAGACAGGGAGCGGAACATCACACACTGGGGTCTGTTTGGGGGTGGAGGGCTGGGGAGGGATTGCAGGGGGTGGGGAGATTATGGAGGGATAACATTAGGGGAAATACCCAATGTAGGTGACAGGGGCATGGAGGCAGCAAACCACCATGGCATGTGTATACCTATATAACAATCATGAAGGATCTCACATGTACCCCAGAACTTGAAGTTAAATAAGAATGATCCTTAATGGAAACAACTAACTTTGAATGATATTGATGTGTCAATGTAGGGTCATTCATTGTGACAAATATACTAATCTGCTGCAGGATGTTAATAATGAAGAAGACTGTGCCTGTGTGGAGAATCGAGTATATGGGAAATCTCTGTCATTTCTATTTATTTTTGCATGAACCTAAAGCTGCTCTTTAAAAAGTGTATTTTAAAAAATTCAAATAGAATTTTGTTGAAGCTCACAGGTACCAGTAAATATAGATAATAAAATCAGGCCCCATTTATACTTTCCAAAATCAAAAATTTCTTAATAATTTTTGTTCAAATGAAAAATCACTGCAGAACTAATCTAAAAATAATGTTTGTGCAACCCATCGGTCCTGATATATCAGTATCAAACAATCATGGTTACATTTCTAAGCACATGCTTATATAAATATACCACATAAACAACATTATTTAGTATTAGTGACTACTATAACAGTTATAGAATGGCTCAGTTGTAAACTACATTGAATAGTAATTAATCTATTGTCAAGAACTATAAATGATCTGAGACTTTATCATTCCTGCAAGCTAACAAGTGATAAAATTTTATGGATGCCAACACAAGACATAAGACTCCTGCATTTGTGAAGTATGAATTATTACACACAGCAGTACCAGTATCTCCAGCAACGACATTCCTGTGCTGTTTCCCTAAACCATAATTCCCAAATAGCTGTATGGAGTAAGTCAGATGACAACTAACAGGCAGTATGTTGTTTGGGGGCAAAACTCTGAGCTTAGGACTTGAATACTTGATAAAGAGTACTGAGCATGTTTGATGTTTGTTCTGGAGGAAGGCATTGCCTTCATTTTACTTGATAGTAATCATATTTGCGTATTGTTCCAGAAGGAGATCCTATCTGTATCTTCCAAGATGGTTTGCTATAAAAACGTTTTAGAAAAGATAGCAAGGATCAAAGGGCAGATGTGTAGCAATGTGAGATATTCATGGAGAATTGTCCCCTAAATTCTGTTAACATCTGAACATTTTTTACTCTTTTAAAAATTAAACTATAGTGTGCCAACCAAATTCAATTGCTATATCGGGCTATTAAAATGAAGTTTTAAGGAAGAGTGTTTCATTTATTTCTCTTTTTATGAGATTTAGTTTTCTTTTATTTATCAGATATTTTTGACATTTCATTTGTCCCTGAAATATAATTTCTGCATATCCAAGGGTTTGAGAATCACTGAAATTCACTTAAAATGTTAAACCATAGGAGGTGAAGGTACCAGATACTATTTACAATTAGAGATTCAGAACAGCTACACATGAACAAATATTTAAGCATTCACAAAGGTGAAAAATGACTTTGATCTGAAAGGAGTTATTTTTATTTTATTACACAACAGTGAAAAGTAGCCTCAAGGTGAACTTTGCATCTATTTGGAAAATTAGATTGTAGTGTCATTATGTCTCAATGTAACCTCATGAAATCTGAGAATATTTTTTCTTCTCCCGAACTGAACATATTAGCATTAGAATTTCCTACAAGGTGAAAGCTGAAAAGTTTATCATTGAGTCCAAATTCATGCTTTATTTTTAACAACTTCAGTCTGTATAACAGAGTGAACTGAATATCACTGAGACAGAGTAAAATTACAAAAAAATTGCAAATAAAAACCCACCAAAATTGGTTTTATATACCTTTTAGATGTTTCAGAATATCAGCACACTAAAATCATTGAGCTTTTAACCATATCAGAAATAAGTCATCTTGTGCAACTTAAAGCAAAAACTATTACCAGTTTGGGGGAAAAGAAAGACAAAACCAAAAATGAATCCAGTACTTATAAGCAAAGGAAACTCTAGCCTCCAAGAGAAATATCAAAAGAAAAATAGATACATTTTTTCCAGAAGTAACATTTTTCCTAAAACAATTAATTACTGTTATTTTTAACAGTAGGCATTCCAGACAAAGGAATAGGCTCTTCAAATCATAAAATATGACTTCAACAGGACAACAATATAGTTTTTGATAATTGGACATTATTGAAACCGTGGTACATATGAGTTATAGTAGCAAATAACAAGCAAATGGAGTTTTCAATTTTTATCCAAATGTCTATAGTCATAAAGAGAAAAGACTTAAAATACAGCACTGTCTCAAGGAATTTAAAACTTACTTTTGAAATATCAGCATGCATATAAGAAAAAAAAAAAGCCAACAATACAATGCTGGTTAACTCACTTTTCTTCTTTCCTTGAAATTATACTTTTCTACTTCAATGTATTGATGTATGTACCTGCCTGTGATGGTTAATACTGAGTGTCAACTTGATTGGATTGAAGGATGCAAAGCATTGATCCTGGGTGTGTCTTTGTGGGTTTTGCCAAAGGAGATTAACAATTGATTCAGTGGGCTGAGAAAGGCAGACCCACCCTTAATCTCGGCTGGCATCATCTCATCAGCTGCCAGCACAACCAGGATATAAAGCAGGCAGTAAAACATGAAAAGGCTACACTGGCTTAGCCTCCCAGCCTACATCTTTCTCCTGTGCTGGATGCTTCTGCCCTCAAACATTGGTCTCCAAGTTCTTCAGCTTTGGGACTAAAACTGGCTTCCCTGCTCCTCAGTGTGCAGATGGCCTATTGTGGGATCTTGTGATCATGTGAGTTAATACTACTTAATAAACTTCCCTTTATGTATATACATATTTATCCTATTACTTCTATCCCTCTAGAGAACCCTAATACACTGCCTCTATTACTACACCATAAGCTTTTCTTTTCTTTAATGTAGATGGCTCCTTTTTAAGTGTTCAGAGTGGGAATCACATAAGTGTATTAGCTTATGTGGGTAATGGAAGCCGAATTATTTGAATCCCTTAGTCTAACCTTGTCAGAATCAGCCTTACCATCCAAACCTTCCCAATTATATGAAGAACCTATGATTAGCTTAAGAACCAAGTTAAACTAATTTAAGTTGTGTTTATGCTACTTGCAACTAAAAGCATGTTAGTACAATTAGAATCTTGTATAGTAATTGTTACATGTTTACCGAGTATCAAAAAGTGAATCATCATCACTTGTATGCAAGTAGAATTAATTATGTATCTCTCTTCCAAAATCCATATACAGTAAAATTATACCAGTATCTTGAAATCAGCCATGGTGTGATATTTACACCACAGAAATTGGTAAATGCTCTCACCTTTTCCTGAGAGTCATTTATTCAACATTTACAAGAATGTCAAGGGATATAATCAACAGAATCATGCTTCCTAAGTTGGATTCATTTAGCTTTATCATCCAGCATGTAGCTTTTAAAAATTGAAGATCTACTAATAATGCTAATTTTCCTTATCTGGAGATAAGTTTTGAAACTCTTTGGCTTTAATTATAAATTATATTTATGCAAGTAAACCCTAAAACCAAATTTGACTTGATGGGAAAATATTCAGAATAATTTATGAGGTTACAATTTCAAGAAACTTTGTATACACTGGAATGAAGCAGGGCTTCTGGGTATCATCTTAATAAAGATAAAGCATTTATTTGGCTTTTAATGCCAAGGAGACTAGCAGCTGTTATTACTAATATTATTTTAATTAACCTCTTCTTAATCAGTTTTTCCTATGATTATGTATTTTACTCTGCTTGTGAATTTTTCTCTGCATCTTCCCTTCACATTTTTAAATCTCTTTGTTTTAGAAGTTTTTGTTTTTTTCATTTTCTGTGGCTCAATAATATCTCAAAGCCACTCTACTTTTGCTTCTCTGTTTGAACATGTTTTTTTATCTAAGAAGGGCTTGAGTTAATGTTGTTTTTGCTTAACTCTAATGATATCTGAAAATACCAAAATCTGAATAATAATTGTAATTTTAATGATACTTTATAAATACACAGTAAGAAATATTCTCTCTTGGCCAGGCACAGTGTCTCATGCCTGTAATCCTAGCACTTTGGGAGCCCAAGGCAGGCAGATCACTTGAAGTCATGAGTTCGAGACCAGGCTGGGCAACATGGTGAAACCCGTCTCTATTAAGAATACCAAAAATTAGCTAAGCATGTGGCAGGCACCTGTAATCCCAGCTACTCAGGAGGCTGAGGCAAGATAATCACTTGAACTGGGGAGGCAGAGGTTGCAGTGAGCCAAGATTGTGCCATTGCAATCCAAGCGGGGCAACAAGAACAAAAACTTTGTCTAAAAAAAAAGAAGAAGAAGAAAGAGAAAAATAAATATTCTATCTCAATAAATAAAATTATTTCAGTTGCATTTACCATGCCATCAATTTATTTATTTGGCATACAAATTAAGTATAAATTATGTCCTTGCCTCTGTGTTAGGCATAGACAAACTGAAAAGCAATGCTTGCTTTTTCTAAATAAAGATAATCCAGATTCATAAATATGCTGTTAAAATACAGTCCGAGAGGAGCTTTCTGGTAGTATGTACATAGTGCACCTAAGAGAAAGCACAACAAATCAGGAATTAAGAAGTCAGGAAAGATTAAGGAAGTACTGCTGATGTCTTAGCTGAAATATGATGAAGAAGGAGCTATCCAAGAAAAGGATGTAATGTGAAAAAAAAATGTCCTATGTAGAGAGATGATCATATGCAAATGCATCAAGTTTAGATAATGGCTAAACTTGAGTAATGTATGTGTGAGGATTGGTAAGGACAAGGCAGCAGACGATTAAAGATTTGTGATCTGTGTGCTCTGGAAAACTCCTTTTTATCTTACTCAGTATTTTCTATGCCATTTACCTATCCACAAGCAACTCAATCACTCAAGGATTGATTTTTCCATTTATTGATGATTTGCCTTGGGTCCTTTGCTTTTTACTATCCCTCTGAATATTTATTTGTGAATTATTATCTCTCACTCTCCTTCTCCCCCATCTTTCTCCATACAACTGCCACCTCTTCTCTCTTGCAACACCTTGCTGTTCAATACATAATTTCTCATCATTGCCAGGACAGAACCGTATGGCTTGATCTATATTTTAGACTTAAAATGTGTTTCAAATAATCTTACATTTTTATTATACATTATTATTTACCTGTGCATAGTTTACCTAGGAAAATTTAATTCTAAAGTCTAGAACATCACATACATCACAGGAGGCAACCATTTTTCCACTTGCCTGCAAGTTAGGAAAACAAATTGACAGTCATTGTTACATGAATACGTAATGCATGCCTTTGGTGGGTAACATTGGATCAGTTTCTCCAAGCAGGTCTACCTTCTCCAGAGAATTACTCTCAGTTGAACAGAGGTCTGCTTCCCAAGAGCTTATGCTATTATGCCTAATAGGCAGTGGTCGATTTGACTGATAACTGATGTGGAGTTAGAAAAGGCAGGGCCTCTTCCCTAGATGGCACTAACTTGAGATGCAATTTCTACCCCAGAACACAACATTGTTTAATCTTGTACTACTGTCCTTTCCCTCGTTCCCTTTCTCTTGAGAATTCTCAGTAAATCCTTTCACAGGATCCTCTTACTTAGCCTCTGCTGCTAGAAAACCTGACTGGAGATAGGTTTTCTACCTACACTTTCTCTTAAAACATAGGGCCAGAAGTTCATGAAAATTTGACATCCCAAGACCCTACATGCTGATGTCGAAAGAGCACCAGCACAGCAGGCATCAGGACATCAGATGCATTCCTACAATCATAGAGAAGGTAAATCATATTTGAAAAATATGGAGTGTTTAAAAAATGAACACAAATGAGGATGTTAGTATGTCTTATTCATGTTTGCCTACTTTACGAAAACTCTCTGATATGATGTGCTCCAGTGTGACATTGTGAGCTATGGATTCTGTGGTATAATCTATTCCCCTCTGATAAGACTTAGTTAGCATGTGACAGAATATTCCAGAAAGACTTTAAAAAGTTCTGTGCAAAACCTGGCCACACTGAGAAAACTACCTTACTTTCAGCCAGAGGTTTGGATGCTGGGGTGGATGACCAGCCTTATACCTGTGGGTTTCGTTTTAAAATTTTCCTACTTTTTATGATATCATCTCAATCCCCCCTCTTAGCCTATTAAGACATCCCAAACACCTACTTTATGAGATACTGTCTAGATTCAATTTTTTTACGTTTTAGGTATATTAGCTTTTCTAAGCTGCTCCTCTACTTCACCACCTGCTCCTGTTCCCAAAAGATATGAGATTTTACTGTTACTCAACTACTCACAAAGGAAGTTAGAAAATGTTAAACATTTAAATTTCCAAATTATTTTTCACATACTTTAGGCTAGTAAGTTTGGATTTACCTCAAACCCACATATTTTGTAAGTTTTCTATACTAATAAGCTCTCTCCAATGGAACTTTATGAGATGATGGAGATTTCTATGTTTGTTAAATATGATGACATGTAGCATAGCCACCTGTAGCTATTAAATATTTAAAATGTGGCTAAAAACTACATTTTAAAATTTCTGTTTTTAAAGAACTTCATGTGAGTAGTGGCTACCATCTTGAATAGGATAGCTACAGATTTTCAAATAAACACATTAGAGAAAAATGTGCAGATTGGTTCAAGTACTACTATTCTGTTTATTTTGCCAATTTTTTTGAATTAATTCAGACTGAAGTTTAAAATATCTCTTCAGTACTACTGTTGCAAGAATATTTCTTCTGCATTACTTTAATATATATAAACATGTAACACATGATACTTTGTGGTAGGTAGAAATCATAAAGAATGAAGGTTGGCGGGTACATGTCAGAAATCTATGCTTCATTTTCCTCTGTTACCTTTTATAATTCATCGCCAGTCCTTAAACTTCCAGTTCTGTTTATCAGGTGCTCAGATAATTTCATTTTCCTCTCACCAACTTTTCTCTGTGCCTTATATTTCAAAACTACTAAAATTACCAGTTTGTTTGGTCCCCAATGTCATGAAGTATGAGTAGGAATTTGTCAGGTAATAAAGGAGAAAAGAGAGTTGTTTCAGCCAGCAATAGCAGAACATAGGATAAATGATGGAAGAAAATATTGACATATTTTATACAAAACAAGGTCTTTCTCTGTCACCAAGGCTGGAGTACAGTAGTATTAGCTCACTGCAACCTCCACCTCCCAGACTCAAGCAATCCTTCTACCTCAGCCTCCCAAGTAGCTAGGACTACAGGCACACACCACCACGCCTGACTACTAATTTTTGTATATTTTGTAGAGACAGCATTTCACCATGTTGCTCAAGCTTGTCTCTAACTCCCAGGCTCAAGCGATCTGGTCACCTAAGCCTCTCAAAGTGCTGCAATTACAGGTATGAGCTACCATGCCTGGTCCTAGAGTAGAACCTTAAAAAAAAAGTTTGCCTACTATGGAAGAGAACAAGAGAAAAAAATGTGAGGACAATATCATATTATCATATAAGCAATAATACTGATATTCACTAGGGAAATGGCATCAGACATGGAGTGAATACATTTAAGATACATTTAATAATTAGGCTAAAAGAACTTGAAGTTTGATTAAATTAGAGCAATTAAGTAATAGGAAGAATTAGTAATATAAACAGTCTCTGTTATAAGCAGCTGGATGAATTAGGATGACTTTTACTATGATAAGAGGTATAAATAGAGGAAAAGAGTCCCCAGGGCAGTGACACTTTATTCCCCTAACCCTGTGACCTGATTATGGTGTTATTTATCAAGTATGACAACTATTTATTTAATAGTTACTATTTATATCTGTTAGCAATGGGATAGAAAAATGATAAGAATACAACAAAATGACAGAATGTATGTGATTACTTGATGCCAATGATCATATTACATACAACCGTAATTTGCCTTCCTAGGAACTCTTCCTGGCTGACTTTGAGGAAAAAGACTACTGTGTTGGGAGCTGTGCACATCAAGGAGCTGGGAGAACCCTCCAACCGTTAGGGAAAAACTGAGACCTTCAATCTGGCAGCCTTTTAGGTACTAAATGCTGCTAAAAACCAAAACATGAGTGTGAGAGTAGGGCCATCCCCAGCTGAGCCTCAGATGAGACTGTAGCCCTGGTCAATATCTTAGCTTCCGCTTTTTGAGACCCTAAAGCAGAGGACTTAGTTAAGCCATGCTTAAACTTCTGACCTATAGGAACTATGAGATTTTTAAAAATGTGTTGTTTTAAGCCTTAATGTTGTTAGTAAAGTTGTTAGGTGGCAATCTTTAATTAACACTTTGCCCAACAAGAAGAAAAAATCTAGACATCCTCTCTGCATGCAGTCCTAAATGAAGGAAGTAACTTTGTTTTTTTGGATATTCCCAGCAGTATTATTCAGGCTAGTTTAGATCAAGTGCCGTTATTGAACCATTCACATTGCACTCTGATTTGCAAATGTTGGGTCATATGTAAATGCCAAGAGTTATGGATACTGATAATATTGGAGGGCTATTTCCAGAAAGAAGAATAATGGCTGGATATGAGAGAGAGGAAGGAATTCTTACAAAAACTTATTTCTACCATAACACTCCTGCATCACAGCATGAATCTTGCTCTCTATTCAAAAGTGATACAGACTAACATAAGTGGTTGTGGCAGTTAAATCTAACTTACATTTTGAAAACAATTAAACATAAAAATAAATAAATAAATAAATAAATAAAAAGAAAACAAACATAAATATTTTGGAGGTCATAACAACAACAACAACAACAAAAAACCAGAATGTTATTAAAACCAGATGTTTGCTCTAGGTCCCATTGCTTATTACACAGAAAGCCAATCACTGAGATGAGTATAGCCAAGGAAGAAGACTTTATTAGGGTGCTGCAGCAGAGATGGGAAGTCAGTGTCAAATCCGTTTTTTTAGCCAATGAAAATTATGTGTTTATATGACAGGGAAGAAATGTATCCATGTTTGGGATAACAGAAATTAGAGGATGGGTAAAAAAGAGGAGTTTGTCAACAGGTAGCAGGTGGTCAGATAGGCAATCATAATGGTTGAGTGGTCTGGCATCTAATTTTCCAGATGCAGTGGTCTGGTAAATTCCAATCCCTTGATACTATCTGGGAGGCCTGATGGTTGGTTTCTTGAGAAAGGAACCTAGAGATGATAAAAATGTAACTTTCTCAAGTTTTAAGACTTGGGGGGGGTGTCAATTTCTATATTTACTTAAAGGAAACTATAAATACCAGTTCTATGGGACAATTAGGCTGGTTTCAAATCCTTGAAGAGTATTCACTGATATGTAACCATGAAATACAAATATGTTACCAAAGATGGGAAATAAAAATAAAATTTTGAGTTTTATAAATTTAATACAGTTGCCTAAAGACTATACAATTGGAAAGTGGGGAAGATGGCTGAAAGGAAGCTTCTCCGGAGTGCAGCTACCACTAAGAGAGACAGAACCAGAGCAATATCTGTGTCTCCGAGCAAGGTATTGGTTTTGTTTTAAAGGGACTGGTTGAACAGTGGGATTAACCCCCATAAAAGGCAGCGAAAGCAGCTTTTAAAGAGACTGGTTGAACAGTAGAATTAACCCCCAAAAAAGGCAGTGAAAGCAGCTCAAAGGGGTCCAGCTCAAAGGGGTCCAGTGTATCAGGCACTGAGGATAGGGGAAGCATCACCTCCTCGATTCTCTGAATCAGATACAGCAATTCATTCCAAGACTTCGGCAGCACACAGACAAGGAAAATGATGCCTTGCTGAGAACCACCTGGAGTCGCAGACCCAGGCAACAGCCCAGGCTGGCAGCCCCAGCCAGACCAGTGCCTTGGCAGCACAGACCAGGGTGGAGATTTGGACTGATACCGAGAAAGCTTGCAAAAAGGAACTGCCTGTCCCACAGAAGGGAGAGTTGAAAGTGGGGAGTGGGATATGACCAGACAGGCCCCTCCCCCACAAGATCCAGCAACCAGAGTCCCTTTCCTGGGAGAGTTTCGCAGTTAACACATCCTCCGTCTGGGAGCAGCGGGCTTGGCAGAGAGAAAGAGCCTGCCATTGGGAAGGCAGGGCTAACCCCACCAGTACAGAAAAAGGGTGAAGAATAAACAGCAGCCTGGCTGAGACCAAGGCAGCCCAGCAGTGCCTCCACAGGCAGACAACGGACAGACTGTCTCAAGTGGCACACTGACACCTGCATTTAAAAAAAAAAAAAAAAAGCCTTATACCGGAGACATAACTACAACTTTAACAGAAAGGATGTCCACTCAGAGAAGATAGGAAGAAACCAGCACAAAAAGGACAAAAACATCAAAGTACAGAATGCCTCTCCTCCCCAGAGAGAGCACAATGACTCACCAGCGTGGCAACAAAACAAGTCAGAAAATGATTTTGACAAGCTGACAGAAGCAGGCTTCAGAAGATGGATAATAACAAACTTCTCTGAGCTAAAAGAACATGTTTTAACCCAATGCAAAGAAACTAAGAACCTTGAAAAAACATTAGATAAAATGCTAACTCAAATAACCAGCCTGGAGAAGAACATAAACGACTTGATGGATCTGAAAAACACAGCATGAGAACTTCATGAAGCATACACAAGTTTTAATAGCCAAATCAATCAAGCAGAAGAGAGGATATCAGAGTTCAAAGATCAACTCAACAAAATAAAAAGAGAAGGCAAAAAAGAGAAAAAAGAGTGAAAATAAATGAACAAAGCCTCCAAGAAATATGGGATTATGTGAAAAGACCTAATCTATGCTTGATCAGTGTACCTGAAGAGGATGGGAAAAATGAATCCAAACTGGAAAACACTCTTCAAAATATTATCCAGGAGAACTTCCCCAACTTAGCAAAGCAGGCCAACATTCAAATACAGGAAATACAAAGAACACCAAAGAGATACTCCTCAAGAAGAGCAACCCCAAGGTACATAATCATCAGATTCACCAGGATTGAAATGAAGGAAAAAATGCTAAGAGCAGACAGAGAGAAAGGTCAGGTCACCCACAAAGGAAAGCCCATCAGACTCACAGCAGATCACTCGGCAGAAACCGTACAAGCCAAAAGAGAGTGGGGGCCAATATTCAACATCCCTAAAGAAAAGAACTTTCAATCCAAAATCTCATATCCAACCAAACTAAGCTTCACAAGTGAAGGAGAAATAAAATCCTTTATAGACATGCAATTACTGAGATATTTCATCACCACCAGACCTGCCTTACAAGAGCTCCTATAGGAAGCACTAAACATGGAAAGGAACAACCAGTAACAGACACTGCAAAAATGAAACAAATGGTAAAGACAACAACACAATGAGGAAACTGCATGCATCAAACAACGGACAAAACAAACAACGAATAACAAAATGGCAGGATCAAATTCACCCATAACAATATTAACGTTAAATGTAAATGGCCTAAATGCCCCAATCAAATGACACAGACTGGCAAACTGGGTAAAAAGTCAAAATCCATTGGTGTGCTGTATTCAGAAGACCCATCTCACATGCAGAGACACACACAGACTCAAAATAAAGGGATGGAAGAAGATCTACCAAGCAAATGGAGAGCAAAACAAAAAAAAAAAAAAAAAAAAAAAAAAAAAGCAGGGGTTTAAATTTTAGTCTCTGATAAAATTTACTTTAAACCAACAAAGATCAGAAGAGACAAAGAAGGACACTTCATAATGGTGAAAAGATCAATACAACAAGAACTGCTAAGTATCCTAAATATATATGCACCCAATACAAGAACACCCAGATACATAAGCAAGTTCTTAATGACCTACAAAGAGACTTAGACTCCCACACAGTAATAGTGGGAGACTTTAACACTCCACTGTCAACGTTAGACAGATCAACGAGACAAAATATCAACAAGGATATCCAGGACTTGAATGCAGAACTGGAACAAGTGGACCTAATAGACATCTACAGAACTCTCCACCCCACAGCCACAGAATATACACTCTTCTCAGCACCACATCTCACTAACTCTAAAATAGACCACATAATTGGAAGTAAATCACTCCTCAGCAAATACAAAAAAATGAAAATCATAACAAACAGTCTCTCAGACCACAGTGCAATCAAATTAGATCTCAGGATTAAGAAACTAACTCAAAACTGCACGACTTTATGGAAACTGAACAACTGGCTCCTGAATGTTGATGGGATAAACAATGAAATGAAAGCAGAAATAAAGATGTTCTTCAAAACCAACGAGAATGAGAACACATCATACCAGAATTTCTGGGACACATTTAAAGCAGTGTCTAGAGGGAAATTTATAGTAATAAATGCCCACATGAGAAATGAGGAAATATCTAAAATCGACACCCTATCATCAAAATTGAAAGCGCTAGAAGAGCAAGATAAAAAAAAAAAAAAAAAAAAAAAAAAAAAAAAAAAAAAAAAAAAAAAGCAGAAGACAAGAAATAACTAAGATCAGAGCAGAAACGAAGGGGACAGACACACAAAAAAACAACCTCAAAAATCAATAAATCAAGGAGCTGGTTTTTCAAAAATGTCAACAAAATAGACTGACTGATAGCCAGATTAATAAAAAGCAAAAGAGAGAAGAATTAAATAGATGCAATAAAAAACGATAAAGGGAATATCACCGCTGATCCCACAGAAATACAAACTACCATCAGAGATTACTACAAACAACTCTATGCACATAAACCAGTAAACATGGAAGAAATGGATAAATTCATCAACACGTGCACACTCCCAAAACTAAACCAGGAAGAAGTTAAAACACCGAATAGACCAATAAAAAGAGCTAAAGTTGAGGCAGCAATTAACAGCCTATCAACCAAAAAATGTCCAGGTCCAGATGGGTTCCCAGCTGAATACCAGATATACAAAGACAAGCTGGTAATAATGCTTCTGAAACTATTCCAAACAATACAAAAAGAGGGAATCCTCCCCAGCTCATTTTATGAAACCAACAGCATCCTGATACCAAAAGCTGGCAGAGACTCAACAAAAAAAAAAGAAAACTTCAGGCCAATCTCCATGATCAACATAGATGCTAAAATCTTCAATAAAATACCGGCAAACCGATTGCAACAGCACATCAAAAAGCTTATCCATCATGATCAAATAGGCTTCATCCTGGCAATGTAAGGCTTGTTCAACATAAGTCCATAAATGTAATCCACCACATAAACAGAACCAAAGACAAAAACCACATGATTATCTCAATAGATGCAGAGAAGACCTTTGACAAAATTCAACAGCCCTTTATGCTAAAAACTCCCAATAAACTAGGTATCAATGGAACATATCACAAAATAATAAAAGCTATTTATGACAAACCCACAGCCAATATCATACTGAGTGGGTAAAAACTGGAAGATTCCCTCTGAAAACTGGCACTAGACAAGGGTGCCTTCTCTCTCCACTCTTATTCAATATAGTATTGGAAGCTCTCGCCAGAGCAATCAGGCAAGAAAAAGGAATAAAGGATATTCAATTAGGAAAGGAGGAAGTCAAATTGTCTCTTATTTGCAGACGACATGGTTGTATATATAGAAAACCCCATAGCCTCAGCCCAAACTCTCCTTAAGCTGATAAGCAACTTCAGCAAAGTCTCAGGATACAAAATAAATGTGCAGAAATCACAAGCATTCCTACACACCAAGAACAGACAGAGAGCCAAATCAGGAGCAAACTCCCATTCACAATGCTACAAGAAGAATAAAATTCCTAGGAATACAACTAACAAAAGAGGTAAAGGACCTCTTCAAGGAGAACTACAAATCACTGCTCAATAAAATAAGAGAAGAAACAAAGAGATGGAAAAACATTCCATGCTCATGGTTAGGAAAAATCAACATTTTGAAAATGGCCATACTGCCCAAAGTAATTTATAGATTTAATGCTACCCCCATCAAGCTACCATTGACCTTCTTCACAGAACTGGAAAAAACCACTTTAAACTTCATATGGAACCGAAAAACAGCCCACATAGCCAAGACAATCCTAGGCAAAAAGAGCAAAGATGGCAGCATCATGCTACCTGACTTCAAGCTATCCTACAAGGCAACAGTAATCAAAGCAGAGACATAGACCAATGGAACAGAACAGAGGCCTCTGGAGCAACAGCCCACATCTACAACCATCTGACCTTTGACAAACCAGACAAAAACAAGCAATGGGGAAAGGATCCCCTGTTTAATAAATGGTGTTGGGAAAATTGGAAGCAATGTGCAGAATGCAGAAACTGGACCCCTTCCTGATACCTTACACTAAAATTAACTCCAGATGGATTAAGGACTTAAACATAAGACCTAACATCATAAAAACCCTAGAAGAAAACCTAGGCAAAACCATTCAGGACATAGGCATATGCAAGGAGTTCATGACTAAAACACCAAAAGCAATGGCAACAGAAGCCAAAATAGACAAATGGGATCTAATTAAACTCCAGATCTTCTGTACAGCAAAAGAAACAATCATTAGAGTGAACTGGCAACAAACAGAATGGGAAAATAAATTTTGCAATCTACCCATCTGACAAAGGGCTAATATCCAGAATCTATTAAGAACTGAAACAGATTTATGAGAAAAAAACAAACCCATCCAAAAGTGGGTGAAGGATATGAATAGACACTTTTCAAAAGAAGACATATATGAAGCCAACAAACGTGAAAAAATGCTCATCATCACTGGTCATTAGAGAAATGCAAATCAAAACCACATTGAGATAACATCTCATGCCAGTTAGAATGGCGATCATTAAAAAATCGAGACAACAGATGCTGGAGAGGATGTGGAGAAATAGGAACACTTTTACACTGTTGGTGGGAGTGTAAAGTAGTTCAACCATTGTGGAAGACAGTGTGGCGATTCCTCAAGGACCTAGAAATAGAAATTCCATTTGACCCAGCAATCCCATTACTAGGTATTTACCCAAAGAACTA